>PVKP010036344.1:0-22540 GCA_004027715.1 Plecturocebus donacophilus | reverse complement strand
TTTCTCTCTTTAATAAAAAAAAAAAAAAAAAGAAAAATTAGGTACAGTTAGCCCTCCATATCCACAGATCGAAATTATCTAGAAAAAAATAAAACTAATACAAGTATAAAAATACAAATTAAAAATACAGTACAACAATTTTATACCTAGCATTTACATTGCATCAAGTATTATAAGCATAAGGGAGGATGTGCATAGGCTATACACAAATATTATGTAAGGGACTCAAGCATTTGCAGATTTTGTTATCCATTAGGGTCCTGGAACCAGTGCCCCATGGATACCAAGGGACACATGTAATGTGTCTACAGATGGTAAATGGGCGAACCCAGATTCAAACATAATTGCTAACTCTAAAATCTCACATCATGCATTAAGGTACAATCTACTTAAAACAGTATACGTTAGACTTTTTTTTTTTTCTTGAGACTGGGTCTTGTTCCGTCACCTAGGCTGGAGAGCAGTGGCATGATCTTGGCTCACTGCAACCTCTGCCTGCCAGGTTCAAGTAACTCTCCTGCCTCAGCCTCCCAGGTAGCTGAGACTACAGGCATGTGCCACCATGCCTGGCTAATTTTTCACCATGCTAGCCAGGCTGGTCTCAAACTACTGACCTTATGATCCTCCCGCCTCGGTCTCCCAGAGTGCTGAGATTACAAGCATGAGCCACGGTGCCTGGCCCATTGAACATTATTTTAAACAAGTATAAGTGATCAACAGTAATTGATATTTCTGTGTCATATTTTCTTCATCGACAAAGAAAAAAGAATGTTTTAAACAACTACACAAGGTTAACATGGGAAATAATAGAAACAGTGGTATAATGTCATGAATAGACCATACTTGGTCTTTGTATTCATAGGAGAAATGGTAAATAAATTTTGCTTTAGGACTACTTTGTTCACCTCCATTTAGCAAATTAATTACAAGGAAACTAATGTAATGATACATGCTTATAAAACAATTTCTCATGAGATTAATCAATTCACATTTACTCTTAGGGAATGAAAACTGAGCTTTTGTATAGGTTATTTCTTCAAAGCATTAATAAATAATTACAAACAGAAATCTGCTGGAATTCAAAATGGGGCAAAAAAAAGATATGAGTTAATGTCAAGGAAGTTTTTCATAAGCTAGCAGTTAGATATCTATGAGTTTCCCCTACTTTATAAGACCGCTTATAGTTGCTAAATTAATACATACTGTGATATTAGCAGAATATTTCTAAATAATAAAGTTATAATGACAGATAATTAAAGAAACAAAGATTCTGAATAAAGGTCCTAGTATTACTCATTGCTTTTTTTTTTTACAGCTATTATTTCATATATAAACCATGAGTTTTTTAAAGTTATATTTCACGGTTATATATTAAATGTTTCTGTTAAAATATATTTGTCAACACAATTAAAAAATCAAGATTTTTAAAAAGAGAACTATGACAAAAAAGTGCAATGTTCCCCAGATTTCCTCAGAACTTCAATAAACAAATATGTGCACAGCAAACAGAAAATATACCGTGTCAAAGTGAATTGAATGAATTATATAATTAGAAACAGTTAATGCCGAATAGAAAAGTATAGCTAAATAAGAACCAAACAATGCTTTTCTTGTGCTTTCATCTAACAATGTATTTTTCTGTCCATATTATTTATAATTATCCACATTCTGGCTTCCTGAAAAATACGTGTATATAATATGGACTGAATTGCTAAATATATTCATTGACTTGACAAATAAAAAACCAAGTGCATACTATGGGTACTGTGCTGGATACTAGGTGAGGCCCTGAAAATTCCCAAAACCTACACATGGAAAAACTACTTCTGTCTCATAAATAACATCCTAGCCAAAACGAGATCAATGTACAAAACACACAAATAAGTGTAAAAAGTTTCCAATAAAAGATACCTGACAATGCATTTCCACGAAGAGCCATCTTGATCATCTTGTTCTTCTATGTACATTCTGACATTGTGATCTTGATCCAATTGGTACCAGTACATGAGGCCATCTTTGTCTCGCCCAATTGGCTGGAGACGCATAGTATCAGCATCCTCCTCATTAATAATATTCTTGAATTTGAGATTGTCATCAAACTGACACTCGCAGAGGTACTGAAAAATAATCGTAACATGGCTTAAAATACCTCCCAAATATTTCTCCATCACAACAAATATGATACAACCGTAGAACTGATTCAGGAAAAGCGGCAGACAGAACACATATACTGTATTCCTTCTTTCACTATCCTCTTCCCATTTTCATACAAACTGTTTAGAATAGTCAATATTTTAAGATAACATTTTATATTAATATCATACTAATTTATAGGTTTAACACAACCACTGACACACAAATCAAGTTTTACTTCAAAGGGAATGAGTCTGTTTGCAGTAAGAACTCTCAAATCATCTCATGGTATAAGATTTTCTGTTTTAGGCCCGGCATGGTGGCTCACACCTGTAATCCCAGCACTTTGGGAGGCCAAGGCAGGAGGAACACTTGAGTTCAGGAGTTAAAGACCAGCCTCGGCAACATGGAAAAACCCCATCTCTACAAAAAATACAAAAATTGGCCAGGTGTGGTGGTGCACACCTATAATCGCAGCTATTTAGGGGGCTAGAAGGTTGAAGCTGCAGTGAGCTGTGATCTCGCCACTGTACTCCAGCTTGGGCAACATAGGAAGACCCTGTCCCCAAAAACATTTTTTTATTTAAAAATTTAAATTTTTTTGTTTTTACATTTTATAAATGACAAATAAAAATTGCTTATCTTTATTGTATACACCATGGTATTCTGATATATGTGTATAGTGTGGAATGGCTAAACCAAGCTAATTAACATAACACATCTACTACCTAACGTACTTAGAATTTTTGGTGGTGAGAACATTTAAAATCTGCCCTCTTAGTAATTTTCAAATATATTATATATTGTTATTATCTCTAGTTACCATGTTGTACAACTGATCTCCTGAACTAATTGCTCCTGTCTGACTTTTTGTAACTTGGGCCATTATCTTCCCAGTCTACCCCTCACCTCCCTAATCCCTGGTAATCAATACTCTATTTCGATTCTGTGAGTCTGACTCTTAAATTCCACATTAAGAAATAAATCATGGGGTATTTCTTTCGGTGCCTGGGTTGTTTTATTTAACATAACATCCTCCAGATTCAACCGTGTTGTCACAAAAGTGGGAATCTCCTGCTTATACATTCTTCTGTTGACAGACATTTAGAATGATCCTGTATCTTGGTTATTGTGATTAATGATGCAGTAAAACAGGAGTGGAGATACCACTTCAAGAAACAAATTTCACTTCCTCTGGATATATCTAGTGGGATGTTGAATCATATGGTAGTTCTACTTCGAATTTTTTGAGAAAACTTCATGCTATTTTCCATAATGGCTGAACTAATTTACATTCTCACAATCAGTGTACAAGGGATCCTTTTCTATACAACTTTACCAAACTTGTTATCTCTTGTCTGTCATTTTGATAATACCCATCCTAACAAGCATGAAATGATATTCCATTGTGGTTTTAATCCACATTTCCCTGATAATTAGTGATGTTGAGCATTTATTCACATATCTGTTGGCCATTTACTATGTCTTCTTCTGAGAAATGTCTGTGGAAGTCCTTTGCTCATTTTTACATCAGATTACTTGTTTTCTTGCTGTTGCCTGAGTTCGTTATATGGTTTGAATATTAAACTCTTCTAGTAGTTTTATACATTCAGGTCTTATAGTTACTATAAGTCTTTAATCCACTAAGGTAACACCTGTGTATGGTGTTAAGATAAGGGTCTAACTTCATTCTCCTGCGTGTGGATGACCAGTTTTCTGAGTACTATATATTAAATAGACTGTCCTTTGCCTAGTGTGTAATCTTGATACCACTATCAAAAAGCAACTGACCATAAACACATGGGTTTGTTTCTGGGCTTTCTGTCCTGTTACAGTGGTTGATGTATCTGCTTTTTACCAGTACCATGTTGTTTTGATTACTATAACTTAGTAGATTTTGAGATCGGGTAGTATGATGCCTCTAGTTTTGTTCTTTTGGTGTATGATTGCTTTGGTTATTCAGGGTGCTGTGGTTCCATTTGAATTTTAGGGTTGCTTTTTATTTCTGTGAACAATGCCATTGGAATTTGATAGAGATTGCACTGAATCTGTAGATCACTTTGAGCAATATGGTTTTTTTTTTTTTTTTTTGAGACAAGAGTCTCACTCTGACATCAGGCTGGAGTGCAGTGGCGCAATCTTGGCTCACTGCAACCTCCGCCTCCTGGATTCAAGCAATTCTCCTGCCTCAGCCTCCCAAGTAGCTGGGATTACAAGTACATGCCACCATGCCCAGCTAACTTTTGTATTTTAGTGGAGATGGGGTTTCACCATGTTGGCCAGGATGGTCTTGATCTCTTGACCTCGTGATCCGCCCACCTCAGCCTCCCAAAGTGCTGGGATTACAGGCATGAGCCACCTGGTCCAGCTGGGCATCTTAACAAGATTAATTCTACTAACCCATGAAAACAGGACATCTTTTCATTTATTTGTCTTTTCTTTCATTAATGTTTTGTAGTTTTCAGTGTAGAGATCTTTCACCTCTTTGGTCAAATTTATTCCTAAATATTTTTTGATGCTATTGCAATGAATTTTTTAATTTCTTTTTTGGATAGTTTGTGATTTGTGATTAGAAACACTGATTTTTGTATATTGATTTTGCATCTTTCAATTTTACTGAATTCATTTATTAGTTCCAATAGTCTGTTGGCAGAATCTCTAGGATGTTTCATACACAAAATCATAAAAACAAAACAAAACAAAAATCATGTCATTTGCAAACAGTGACAATTTAACTTCTTCCTTTCCAATTCAGATGACTTATTTCTTTTTGTACCTAACTGCTCTAACTAGGACTGCCAGTACTATGTTGAATATAAGTGGCAAGTGGGTGTCCTTATCTTGCTCCTGATGCTAAAGGAAAAGCTTCCGGTTTTTCCACATTGAGTACGATGTAAGCTGTGGGGTTGTCTTACATGACCTTTATTGCGCTGATACATATTCTTTTCATACCTAATTTGTTGTGAGTTTTTATCATAAAAGAACAGTTGGATTTTCTCAAATCTTTTTCTGCATGTATTCTGATCATATAATATTTGTCCTTCATTCTCTTAATGTGGAGCATCACAATTTTATTTAATTATTATTATTATTTTTAGACAGAGTCTCACTCTCTCACCCAGGCTGGAGTACAGTGGCATGATCTTGTCTCACTGCAACCTCTGCCTCCAGAGCTCAAGTGATTCTCCTGCCTCAGCCTCCCCCTTAGCTGGAATTACAGGAATGCACCACCATGCCTAGCTAATTTTTGTACTTTTAGCAGAGATGGATTTCACCATGTTGGCTAGGCTGGTCCTGAACTTCTGACCTCAAGTGATCTGCTCACCTCAGCCTCCCAAATGTTGGGGTTACAGGCATGAGACACCCTGCCTGGTTTATTTATTTTTTAAAGGCACAGTCTCACTCTGTCACCCAGGGTGGGGCACAATCACACTTCAAGCAACCCTCTGCCTCAACCTCCCCAGTAGCTAGGACTACAGGTGTATGCCACCACATTCAGCTAGCTTTTTAAAATCTTTTTTAGAAAACTGGTTTCACCGTGTTGCCCAGGTTGGTCTTGAACTTCTGGGCTCAAGTGATTTTCCTGCCTCGGCCTCCCAAAGTGCTGGGATTACAGGTGTGAGCCACTGTACCCAGCCATACATCACATTTATTGATTTGCGTATGATGAACAATTCTTGCATTCCAGGATAAATCCCACTTGTTCATGGTAAATGATCCCATTTATGTGCTGTTGACTTTGGTTGCTAGTATTTTGTTAAGGATTTTTGCATCTGTGTTCATCAGGAATATTTCTTTTCTTACAGTGTTTGTGTCCAGCTTTGAGATCAGTATAATGCTGGCCTTATAAAATTCATCTGGAAGTATTTTCTACTCTTCAGTTTTTTAGAAGAGTCTGAGAAGGACTAGTATTAGTCATTCTTCAAATATCTAGTAGAATTCAGTTGTGAAGCCATCATGCCCTGGGCTTTTCTCTGATGGGACATTTTTGGCTACTGGTTCAATTTTCTTACTTATTACTGGTCTGTTCAGATTTTCTATTTCTTCGTAATTCAGTCTTGGTAAAATATGTACTTCTATTATTTATCCTTATTTTTCTATATCATCCAAACGTTCATAGTTGTCTCTTATGATCCTTTATATTTCTGTGGTATTGCTTATAACATCTTCACCTTAATTTCTGATTTACGTCTTCTTTCTTAGCCTAGCTCAAGGCTGTCAGTTTTGTTTATCTTTTCAAAAACCAACTCTTAGTTTTGTTTATCTTTTCTACCAATTTTTTCTAGTCTCTATTTCACTGAATTTTGCTCTGATCTTGGTTATTTTCTTCCTTCTACTAAGTTTGGGTTTAGTTTGTTATTCTAGTTTCTTGTAATATAACATTAAGTTGTCATTTGAGATCTTTCTTCTTTTTTAATATGCCCATTGATTGCTATAAATTTCCCTCTTAGATTTGCTTTTGCTGGATTTTGTAAGTTCTGGCATGTTGAATTTCCATTTTCATTTCTCTCAAGATTTTTAAAATTTCCTTTTGGATTTGTTTTTAACATGTTGGTTATTCAGCGGTCATGGTATAAAACTTTCAATAATTCTTTATCTCTTCAGGTTCTGGATTATTCTTCTTCAAAAGACTATCTGTTTTTGAAAGCCTGAGACATATGCAGTTTTCAAGGAAGGTAGATTTTCACTGATAGCTGCCTCTGGAAAATTCTCTTAATAAAAAGATACTCACATACTAGATTGGAAGAACTACATTTTGTTATGTATTTTGTAGATGATTAGGGTATAAGTCAGATTTCTTCCTAAGTCTCTCTGCCAGGGCAGAGAGCCTATCACAGCCTTTACACTTTGACCTATGTCAGGTATCCCAGTAATCTCTAAACACTTTTGATCAAGTAACTTTATTACTAAAAAATTTATAACACACCCTGAAAAGTTATATGTATTATATATACTTCCTTATGTATTTGCATAATAATGCACAATATACACACTAAAATACATAATACTAAAGTGTTACATACGTTATAAGAATGCACAAAAAGGTATTTCAAAAATTGGGATTAATAAAAGTTATGAGTACAATTTCTATAACTTTCTTTTGACTCCCAAAGAATCACCCTAATTACCATCTTGGGACCACAAGCTGGTGTAGAGACAGATGAACCTGCATGATTGTACACCCTAAAATCTGAGTTTACCATGACTTTTGGTTTTCTGAGAAAAGTATGTTACGGATCGTGAAGACTTCTGTGTAGACTCCAACAGCAATCCACATCTAACAGCAAAATAACAGCTACCCTATGATCTTATCTAGCTCCAAAATAATAATATGTACGCTGACATTATATTTTAAAGATCATGATAAAATCTTGACGCTTTTTGAATAATAAGCCTACTTACAAAACACTATAAATTTTAGAAGTAGCAAAAACTTCATTAATGTTTTCACAAAGAATATTTTTTCCCCTCTATTATATTGGCCACTTTGCTACTAATGAGGGGCCAACAGTAGGGAGTGGGCAGTAAAAGAAAACTCGAACTTGTAAAAAAGCCTACTTTGAGATGAACCATTTAAATCAAGTTGGTTTGGTTATGTGAGGGTTTATCAAGTATGAAATGACATGCTCCTAGTCATCTAGAAGACAATATCAAATTGCTAATTTAGTAAGTCAGTAGAAAATTATCCACAGTTTACAGTATATAGTAATGATTGTGAAGGTTGAAAACAATGAATAAAACTAATTTGGAGCAACTGCTTGCCCATGTTATTACTGTCCCTACAAGAGATAATTAAATATAGTATACTTATATTTTTAAAAAAACAGTACTTTAAAGAATAGATTGTCACAAAAAAATAGAAGGAAAGACTACATTGTCCTCTTCTACTAATAATAAAAGTGTCTACTTTTTATTTTCCAATTTAAACAGGAGTCAAAAGTGAAATTTTAAAGTAACTGTAACAAATAATAAATTTATTACCTTTAGGAGTGCTAGTTTGCATTCAACACTCATTTCAAGATAGCCCTTCTTCTCCATCTCCCATGCCCAGGTACTGTTAAACTCTTGGCATATCTGTCAGATAAAGTTAATATCTTAAAACATGAAAGCAATTTTCATTTACATTGGTAGACTTGTACAACTATGCTATCTGTTCTGTTAATACATGTTTATAAAGGAAAGGGGTTACACTAAACAGTCCAATTTACTTGTACCTAAAATGCATACTACTTAAAATGATCAAAAATGTTTACTATTGTTTGATAACCAAATTTAAGGTAAGGTAAGAAGGGATCTCTGTGGCTCTCTCTTCTGCTATCCAGAACTTTATACACACTTTATAGATATATTTTCCCACATGAGAGTAATTATTGGATTCCATCTCTCCAAATGGGTGGAAGTTCCTTAAGGGCAAGGACAAAACTATTTATCTGCACGCCTAGGACAGAATCAGGTTCAAAAAACATGCCAAATTGTATACATACTTTTAACCACACCTCTCTCCACCTGTTTTCCTATTTTGGGGTAAAGTTAAAATTCCATTGCTCGGCATATAAAAACTTACGTAACTTGGCTTTAAGGTAAATGTCTAGGCTTCTCTTTCTACACAAGCACTTCAGGCAAACCAGAGCCTCTGTGACAGGCCAAAGAAAGATGATCTGAATAACCACTGCGCTTAAAAGCCAGTGCAGGAAGCTTTCTCTCATTTTAGCAGCATCCCCCTAACCTAGAGGTCAGAGGAAGCCAGTAAGGGAGGTTAACACTGTGAAATGCAAATGAGTTCTATGACCTCTGTGAGCTAGTTTTTTCAGCAATAAAATGGGAACAGTAATAATATTACCTTAAGGTAGGCATAAAATAACATAAAATGTCAGCAATTTCACTTATTTCTTGCAATTCAAGGAGCCAGGAGCGTAATGAGGCCCAAAAAAGAAGAACCAACATAAGGCAAGAGATTATCCTGGAGTACGGGCAATGGGCTAGACAGGAGAAAAATAAACTGGCTCTCTCAGGTAGGTTACCGTTTTCCTAGTCTGCACTAGTATCATCTTTTCATCGATTTGTATAATAAAATCATAGGAAATCAGTATTAATATAGAAAAAGAATATACAACAAGCACATGGCCAGGAACAATACAGGATCTTTTCTTGTTTTTTTTTTTTGAGGTAGATCTCACTCTATCACTCAGGGTAGGGTGGCACGATCACAGCTTACTGCAACCTTAATCTCCCTGGGCTCAGGTGATCCTCCCACCTCAACCTCCTAAGGAGCTGGGACTACAGGAACGTGCCACCACACCTGGCTGATTTTTGTATTTTTTGTAGAGACAGGATTTCTCCATGTTGCCCAGATGGACAACGGACAGTCTTAAAAGACTCACAGGAAGCATGAGTTTCCCATTCCCTAGAATATTACACTTCCTCTGGCTGACACTGTTATGTTTCTTTTGAGAGAAAAAACCAGATATACAGAAAATGGGAAAAATCAAAATATTACACGAGAAAGACCCTAAAGTGATTATATCAAAAGCTAAACTGTCAGAATGTGAATAGATATTTTACCACAATGAGAAAGATAATAATAAATGTTGGTGGAATACGGAAAAATATGAATGTTCACAGGTTGTTAGTGGGAACGTAAAATGGTGTGGTTGCCTTGGTAAACAGCTTGGCAGTTCCTAAAATGTCAATATTTAGCTACCATATGACTTAGCCATTACACTCCTAAGTATTTACACAAGAAAAAAGAAAACATACATCCATAAAAAAATCTTGTACACAAATGTTCATAGCAGTATTATTCACAACTTCTAAAAGGTGGAAACAACCCAAATGTTCACTAACAGGTGAATCAATAAACTGTGGTACATCACACAATGGAATTTCATGTAGCCATAAAAAGAAATGAGGTAATGATGCACTACAGCATGGATGAGGCTTGAAAACATGTTAAGTGAAAGAAACCAGACACAAAAGGCCACATATTGCATGATTCCATGTATATGAAATGTCCAGAATAGTCAAATCCACATAGATAAAGTAGACTAGCAGTTCCCAGTGGACAGGGGAAGGAAGTAATGGGAAATGACTGCTGATAGGTATGTAATTTCTTTTCAGAGTGATAAAAGTGCTCTCAATTAACATAACAGTGATGACTGCACATTCCCTGTAACTATACTAACACTAAATTGTTTATTCTCAAAGAGTAAATTTTACAGTGTGTGAATATCTCAAATTTTTAAAAATAAGAGACAATCAACAATGCAGAGTCCAGCTTATGATCTGAATGAAGCATTTATTGAGTGCTCAGTTGAGTACCAGGCCCCTAGAAGAAGATAACATTGGCTGACTATCCAAGAGGCTAATGCTGAGTATGGAGAAGCTTATCCTCAGTATCTTAGAGGTGAAAAACGACACAGCTCCAAAGTTTGGCCAACAACCCAGATGTTGAAGCACAGCTAATGGCTCACAGTGTCACAAATTCCAAAAACAGCTAACAACTATTGATTTAACATCTATGTGTAAAAGGGGAGGAAATAAAAAGAAAAACGGATATAAAGATGATAAAAAAAATCCTTTGCCCCCCACACTGCTTAACTCAAATTTACTGACCTTTATTTATAGTATTTAGGGGTACAATTCTTTTGTTGTGCAGATTTCAAAGATAAATTTACTACTCATTTTGTATTTCTTTAAGGGCAATTTAGACATACTGCTGTGCAATTTGATGTTTAAAAAAAAATCCACTAATTAGCTATGTACAAAATAGTCATAACCTACTGTTACCACAAAATAAATGCTGCAAATAAAATTTGCAAATAAAAAGAATATTCAAAAAGACTCTAAACAATTTTTATGAAAAGCTATTTAATTTACACCAGGGATAAGCAAACTTTTTCTCAAGGCCCAAACAAGAAATAATTTAGGCATTGTGGACCATAGGGTCTCTCTTCCAACTATTCAAATCTACTATCATAGTATAAAATCAGCCATAGAATATATGTAAATGAAAAAGCATGGCTGTACTCCAGTAACACTTTGTTTATAGATAATAAATTTGAATTTCATATAATTTTTACATGTCACCAAATATTATTATTCTTTTGATTTTTTTACTCCCAATCATCTAAATATATAAAAACCATTCTTAGCTTTTCGAGACAAGTAGCAGGCAGGATGTGGCTCATGAGCTATAGTCGGCCTAGGGAGCCAGAAACTAGCTGTGTCTATCAAAGACTGCCTATAATAGTGAATTCTTGGGTCCTGGAAGGAACCAGATCCCAATTACATTGGTAATTTATATTAATTCCCCATGCTCCAAGTTGATTCTGACCAAGAAGCATTATAATTATAATTTGGTTTTACATACAATTTCTCTTCAGGGAGGGAATGTTCTAGTATCTAAAACATGAACAATTTGACATAACATTCATACCTATTATTACCGTATCATTATTCTGTAATACTTGTTCTGGCTGGGCGTGGTGGCTCACGCCTGTAATCACAGCACTTTGGGAGCTCAAGGTAGATCACGAGGTCAGGAGTTTGAAACCAGCCTGACCAACATGGTGAAATTCTGACGCAAAAATTTAAAAAAATAAAAAAACTTGTTCCATGTTTGATTCTCTACAAATCTAGTTGACAGGTCAGGTCCTATTGTGTTCCCCTGATTGGTGCCCAAGGGACAACCATTCTCCTGACACAACACCAGAATCAATGTTTGCTGCCTGCAAGGCTGAAAGTCAAAAATGTGGCCAGGGAGGCATCCTGGCCACCAGTCTACTCCCATTCCAATACCCCCTACATCTTTTCCACCTAACTTCTACACAGGTAAACACAGCAGAGGATGAGGACAGAAAATGTTGGGCAGAGGAAAGGAAGGGAGCTTTTAAAGGTACCATATCAGCTCAATATATATAGGAAAGGTGACTTCACATGCCTATAGGGCAAATATATAGACTTTATCTCAGTGGGATCATTAACATATTTGTCTTAGATTTATATAAACAATCAAATTACCAACAATGCCTCCTGATAACTCATAAGAAATTTAAACGGAGGGTGTAAAATGGCTTCTAAGAGCCTAAGGTCTCATCCCTGGGAGGAGCTAGCCCCTCTTAAGTTCCAGTCTGGAAAAACCCAAGGCTCTCAAAGGAATTTACTTCGGGTTCCAGCCAACATCTGAAGACAGGTTCCAGACTTCCCTTTCCCATTTATTAAACAAACAAACTTAAAATTGTAAATCCTTCCTCTGTCCCCTTGAGATGATATGTATCTCCTAAGATCCAGAATATCTTTCTGAAGGACCTGAAGGCCATTCCTTTGAAATGTAATCAACAGGGCCTCTGTGAGAGGGTAGATGCCTAATTTCCACTAATGCTAGTTAGAAGGCATAAATGGCATAATCATAGAAAGTTAACAATGCTCTTGGCTGCTTTTTAAATTTTTTACTTCTGTAACTTGACTAAAGTTCTCCCATTCCTCCCACTCCTCTCCCTATTCCCTCTTTTTTCCTTAAAACACCCAGTAACCTCTGCACAAATTCGAACACAGCACAGCTCCTCCTTGTACTGCAGTAGTTACTGAATAAAATCTGTCTTTATCCACTTTAACTAGTGTCAGGCTTTATCTTTAACAAGGGAAGTCCTTGGAGATCATTTAGATCCAAATCTTTATTTTACACTTAAGTAACATAAAGTTGAAAGATAATCAACCAGTGATTCCACAAATATTGCTATGTACAGACTATATGGCAGTAACTAGTCTAGGAGCTTCGATACTGTGGTGAAAAAGACAACCCATTGAAACTGATACAGGAGATAGAAAGAAATTATTTAGGCAGATAGTGAGGGCAAAAGAGTCCTTAGCAGAATGTCCCTTCTAACAAAAAGCAGCCCAAGAAGTTATTTTTTTTCCTAACAAAGAGCAGCCTGAAAAATCGAGCTGCAAACATAAATATGGAAGCTGAAAGCTTGCATGGGGGAATGCTGGCAGCTGCACCAATAGAAAAGGGCTACCTGGGGGCCAGGCATGTCCAGCATAGAAGCTCCATCTTCCCTTTTTGGTTAGCACGTGTACAGTAAAAAAGAAATGGGCAACAGCTCAGGCTGAAAACTAGCCTACATAATAAAAGACTTTAGTGAAGGCTGCCAGAGATTCACCCCATTTGAATGGCACACCTGGTCTTAACCGGTTTTTCATTCCCTAAATAGAACAGGTACCACCTCCCCACCAACTCATCTATAAAATCCCTTGCATTTCACCATGGATTGGCAACCCATTTTTTCAGGACCCCTCTCTGTAGCTGAGAGCTATTCTCTATTTCACCTATTAAACTTCCACTCTTAACCTCACTCTTTGTGTGTGCGTGTCCTTGATGTCCCTGGCTGTGAGACAATGAACTTTGGGTGTCGCCCCAAACCAGGTCACAAACTGTCAGAGGCATGAACCAGACCAGCTTCATGTTGAATAGGGGCTGGGCAAAATAAGGCTGAGACCTACTGGGCTGCATTCCCATGAGGTTAAGGCATTCTAAATCATAGGATGAGATAGGAGGTCGGCACAAGATACAGGTCATAAAGACCTTGCTGATAAAACAGGCTGCAGTAAAGAAGCTGGCCAAAACCCTCCAGAACCTCTGACTGTCCTCACTGCTATACAAAACAGTCTACAAATGAGATGGCAATCGGTCTAAAAAGGGGAGGCATGAATAATCCACTCCTTATTTATCATATAATCAAAAAATAACCATAAAAATGAGCAACCAGTAGCCCACAGGGCTGCTCTGATTATGGAGTAGCCATTGTTTTATTCCTTTACTTTCTTAATCAACTTGCTTTCATTTTACCTTATGGATTTGCCTCAAATTCTTTCTTGTGTGAGCTCCAAGAGCACTCTCTCTTGGGGTCTGGATTGGGATCCCTTTCTGGTAACAAAATAGCCTTAACAAAAATTATATAGAGAAAAGTATGGCAATGGGGGAGATCTGATCAAGCCAACTCCCATCTTGCCTTTAATCTGCCCTTAATTACTCCTGGGCTTAAACTTTGGGAGACATTTAGTTTACAATTTAAATTATAATAGCCCTGCCCCAAAACTAAACTGCCTTTGTAAAGCTAATAAGACACCACTAGGCTAGGAGGGTAGAGGAGCCTGAATTTAGCTAAGGTGTGCAAACTTACCCAATGCATAGCCCACACCAGGACAGTTTTAAATGTGGCCCAACACAAATTTGTAAACTTTCTTAAAACATTATGAGAATTTTTGTGATTTTTTAAAAAGCGTATCAGCTATCATTCATGTCAGTGTATTTTATGTATACCCCAAGATAATTCTTCTTCTTTCAATGTGGTCCAGAGAAGCCAAAAGATTGAACACATCTGGTAGAGGTAAAGGACTGCCAGCCATTATTCAGAGAATAACAAGACATACAACTTCCTCAATTATTCCTGCAGATAACATCACTATTGTACAACCTATGATTGGCCTTTTGAGAGGTCTTTCCAGGTTTTTTGTATGTCTGATGACCAGTGGCTTCACCTGGACCTGCCAACCTGTGGCCCCATTCAGCAACGACCAAGTATGCAGGAAGATAATTTCTATTGCACCCCCAACCAATCAGCAGCAAGCACTCATTGCCTACCCACTCCACCCCTTCTAAACTGTGTTTGAAAAATACTAGCCCCCAAATGCTACAGTAGGCTAATCTGAATAATACTTAAGACTATGGTCTTCCCTTTAGCTGGTTCTATCTTGGTAAAACTCTTCCACTATTACAGTTCCCCTGCTCTATATGGGCAGGGGGTATTGGGTAAGTTACATCATCATGATGGAGCTTATATCCTATGAGGCAGTCAAACAGGAAAACTAGTAAGAAAATATTGAGGAAGGAGATCCAGGTATCTGAGATCAACTTCCCCTTTGACTATCACACTGCATTTCAATAGAAGGAAAAGGCTGACCGACTGGTGCCTCCTGTTTCACCTTCCTGTAGGTGGCAGGCTTGGTCTTGGGGAAACTCTCCGGAAGACACTGTTTTTACTTAAAACAAGATCAAACCCAAAATCTTTTCACATGTGAGTCCTAAAACTGTAAACCGGAACCCTTTCATATGTGATTCCTGAAGCTGTAAACCGAAACTCTTTTCATATGTGATTTCTAAGACTGTAAACCCAAGATTCTTCCACGTGTAATAATATCTAAAGTATAAGCCTATATAAAGGCAGAATCTTCCTTTGTTAGATGAGCTGAGCTGTGGACAAATTATCACTCAGGCTCCTGGGCCGAATAAACTCTTTCCTTCTCCATTCGGTGTTCGAGAGATTAGTTTCCCGTGGCAGCTCCTGCTACAATATCAAGCAATAAAAATGATACGCTGAAAATAAAAAAGAGTAATATGATATAGAAAGTTTGAGTACTACTCTGGATTGGGTGCTTACTGAAGGCCTCACTGAAAAGTTGACATTGGAGGCTGGGGTAGGTGGCTAAATGTCTGTAATTCCAGTATACTTTGGGAGGCCGAGGTAGGAGGATCACTTGAACCCAGGAGTTTGAGATCAGCCTGGGCAATGTAGGGAGATTTTGTGTCTACTAAAAAATTTTAAAATTAGGGCTTGGTGTGGTGATTCACTCCCGTAATTCCAGCAAACTGGGAGACCAAGGCAGGTAGATTGCTTGAGCCCACAAGTTCAAGACCAGCCTGGGCAACATGGCAAAACCCTGTCTCTAGAAAAAATTAAAAAATAAGGCAGACATGGTGGCACATGCCTGTACTCCCAGCTAAGGTTGTGGGATGGGGGTGAGTAGAAGCCAGGGAGGTGGTGGCTGCAGTGAGCTAAGATCGTACCAACTGCACTCCAGCCTGAGTGACAGGGTGAGATCCTATGTCAAAAAAAAAAACAAAACAAAAACTAAAAATAACAAAATCAGCCAGGCATGGTGGTTCGTGTATAGTCGCAGCCTGTATGGTGGTACACATGCATAATCCTAGCTACTAGGGAGGCTGAGGCTGGAGGACTGCTTGAGTCCAGGAAGTCAAGGTTGTAGTGACAAGAGATTGTGCCACTGCACTCCAGCCTGGGTGAGATAGTGAAACTCTGTCTCAAAAAAGAAAAAAGGCCAGTGTAAATTAACTAGACTAAAAAGGAAAGTGGCAAAAGATGGGGTAAAATAGGTAACCAAAGGCCACATTATGTAGGTAAGGATAAGGAATTAAGCTTCTATTTCAAATATGACAGGATACCATTGGAGGATTTTAAATAAGAGAAAATAGTATGATCTGACGTATGCTTCATTTAAAATGATGGCTGTTGTGTAGAAAACGGATTGCAGAGGGGCAAGAAGGGGAAACTAGGAAACCAACCTGAAGGCCAATGGTGGCATGCATTATGAGGGTAGTGGCAATCAGAGAGAAGTAAGCTGTGATTTGGAGGTGGAATTATCAGGACTTCTCATGGAACAGATGTGGAGGGTCAGCGGGAAAGAAAAATCAAGGATGACACCTGGATTTATCAAGGTTCCTTGGCTTGCACAAAGAGGAAAAATACTTTTAACTAAGGTATTAAAACTGGGAGAAGGAAGTTAACAAGAGATTTGCTTGTATATAAAGATGGTGGTATGTATTAGACATCTAAGAAGTGTGTTGCTGAAAGTCAGTGACTTAGCTGAGACTTGAAACTTATGACCCCTGATTCAGAGATCTTCTGACTGAGTCACATTGTCTTTACTCAAACCTTTCAAATCTGAATCTTTTTAAAACCTTTTCAGTGATTCCACAAACATTTACTATGTGCAGACTATATGGCTGGAACTAGTCACTACCACGGGGAAAATGACAACTTGTCACCATAGAAGTAGTAAAATCGTTAACCTGTAAGAAAATTATCAAGCAGTGAAAATGCTACACTGAAAATAAAATAATAAAATGGTAAGGAAAATCCTCTAACAACCTTTAGATTGAATGTACTGTTAACTTTAGGAGGAAAGTTGGGCAAAGTGGATACCTGCTTTACCCAAAGAATAAGAAAAATAGGAATTACAATAATCATTCTACAATAATCATTCTGGAGGACTGAAACATTTATGGAACACTGCTACGAGACGTACCCCACATTAAATATTGGAAGGGCAAACATGGATTAAAAGACAGTCTCTGCTGCAAGAAGTTCAGAATTCAGAGAAGAAGAGATAATCATAAACACATAATTATCGGAAGGAAAAGTAGTCAATGATCTACAAAGTGAGTAATTGACTTAACTATAAAGTATTATGAAAACACAGAGGAAACACTAACTCAGCCAAGGGATGAAGGGAGACAAAGGAAATTTTTCTTCAAGTGGTGACATCTATGCTAAGACCAGAAGGATGATTGACACTTTAATGGATAAGGAGGTAAAGCTCATTTCAGAAAGAAAAAAACAATGGTTTTCAATGGGAGATGTGAATGATTATGGCATGTTCTGTCAAGGTGGAATTGAATAGAGTTCTTTATGCTAGAGCTCTAGACCACTGGGTTTTAGGTTGTTAGAGGATTTTCCTTACCATTTTATTATTTTATTTTCAGTGTAGCATTTTCACTGCTTGACAATTTTCTTACTAGTTCACCCATTTTACTGGGATTGGCAATGGACAGAGACAGGACCACAAAGTAAGATAGTGAGCAGGTCTACGAAAGTGGGTCATGGCTAGTAAATATGGAGACCCAAGGAGACTCTGAAGGCGATAATACAAAATAGTCCTGCTGGCACTGCAGGACAGATAGGAGCACAAATTCTGATGTCAAGGAGAACAATTAAAGCCTGTTGTAATAATTCAATGGAAAGGTAATGAAGCTTGAGGTATGCTGTGTCAGAGGATATTCAAGAACAGGCAGATTCAGGTTGAGCATGGTGGTTCATGCTTGTAATCCCAGCACTCTGGGAGGCCAAGGCAGGCAAATCACTTGAGCTCCGGAGTTCAAGATCAGCCTGGGCAACATAGTGAGACCCTGTCTCTTAAAATAAAAAAATTTAAAAAAATTAGCCTGGTGAGGTAGCACGAGTCTGTAGTCCCGGCTACTAGGGAGGCTGAAGTGGGAGGATCACTGAGCCGAAGGGGTCAAGGCTACAGTGAGCTGTGGTTGCACCACTGCACTCTAGCTTGGGCAACAGATGGAGACCCTGTCTCAAAAAACAAACAAACAAGAATAAAAAAAAGAGAAAAGGTAGACTCAGACTGTGCACATCTTAGGAAAGCAATAACAAGTCTACATGGTTTTACCACTCACAAAAGAACTTTCACATTTCATTTTAAGTGGATGCCCAGTAAAACCACAAGATTTCTGAGAACAAAAAGTCCAATTCATCTTTCTTTTATATTATACATAAGATTTCTTTTCAATGCAACATCCACTCATCTGTTGATGAAAACAGGTTGTTTCTACCTTTTGGCTACAGTGAACAATGCTGCAATAAATACTGGCGTACAAAGATCTGTTTGAGTTCCTGCTTTGGAGTAATTATATATGTAGGAGTGGAATTGTTAGGTTATATGGCAATTCTGACGAGCTTTACGAGGAACTGCCAAACTCCCTTCCATAATAGCTGTACCATATTACATTCCCACAAGGAATTTAGGAGAGTTCCAATTTCTCCACGAATTCACCACATTTTTCTTTTTTTAAACAAAATAGCCATCCTCTTAGGTGTAAAGTGGTATCTTACGGTCTTGAACCACATTTCTCCAAGGACAAACGATGTTGAACTTCTCATGTGCTTTTTGATCTTTGTGTATCTTCTTTGAAGAAATGTCTATTCAAAATTTTGCCAATTGGGTTGTCCTTATGTTGTTGAGTTTTAGGAGCTCCTTATTTGTATCCTAAATATTAAATGCTTATCAGCTATATGGTTTGCAATATGTGCAATCTGCAATATAATTGCTTCCATTCTGTAGGCTGTCTTTTTACTTTCTTTGTAATGTCCTTTGATGTACAAATGTTTTAAAATTTGACAAAATCTAGCTAAATCTATTTTTTTGTTGTTGCTGCTCAGTCTTCTGGTGTCCTAAGAATACACTGCAGATCCAAGGTCATGAAGATTTCCCTTTATGTTTTTCCAAGAGTTTCATAGATTTAGCTCTTATATTTAGGTTACTGATCCATTTTCAGTTAATTTTTGTATGTGATATGAAATAATGTATCAGTTGTATTTTACAAGTTGTCATACTTCAACAAAGAAGTATTTTATACTATAGGCAACAGTCAAAAGATATTTTAAAAATACCACAAAGGAAGGTGCAGTGGCTCACACCTGTAATCCTAACACTTTGGGAGGCCAAGGCAGGAGGATCACTTGAGCCCAGGAGTTTTGAGACCAGCCTGGGCAACATAGCAAGACACCAACTCTACAAAAAATAAAAAAATATTAGCTTGGCATGGTGGCACTTGCCTGTGGTTATAGCTACTCAAGAATCACTTGAGCCCAGGAGTCTAAGATTACAGTGAGCTATGACCACCACTGCGCTCCACCTTAGGTGACAAGAGTGAAACCCTATCTCTAAAAGAAATACGTAAACAAAATATAAATAAAAATGCCACAATAAAAACTCAACAAATCTTACAAACTGCATTCTTCCCTCATATTCAGCTCAGCTGAAAATCAAGAAAAGTACACATCATTAATACAGTAATACTTTACAATGAATTTCTAAAACTTTTTTATAGTCAAGAAATTTTAAGAAAGGATTTTATATTTCCATGTTTATCTGCTCAGCAAAAGCAATGACAACTTTAAATTTCTATTTTTATGTAACTTCTTTCAAAACTCACTGGCATATGCATTCTTTACTAAGCAAGTTCTGTGACTATGAAGGAAGAATATATTTTTTTTTTTGAAACGGAATCTCACTCTGTTGCCCAGGTTTGCAATTGCAGCTCACTGCAACCTCTGCCTCCTGGATTCAAGTGATTCTTCTGCCTCAGCCTCCTGAGTAGCTGAAATTACATGCACTTGCCACCACATCCAGCTAATTTTTGTGCTTTTAATAGAGACGGGGTTTCACCATGTTGGCCGGGCTGATCTTCCTGACCTCAGGTGATCTGCCCACGTTGGCCTCCCAAAGTGCTGGGATTACAGGCATGAGGCACTGCACTTGGCCAGAACAGTATTTTTGAGTGTATAATTGAGATTTTATAATCAATACAAATCTTGCACTCTTGTCACAGGAGATTTCTCAGCCATTATTAAGGTATTTATCGAATGCTTCTCTATGGAAAAATATTTAGGCATTTTAGTATTGTAAAACATTCACTGGACCATATGAAGTCATATAGGAGTTCAGTAGAAAACTACAGAAAATGCAGTCTAACATTTCTACATCCACAAGTATAAATAATCTGACCCAAGTTCACACCAATTTCCAAAGGAATGCCAGCCATAGAAAAGAAAATACTTCTCTAAAATTACTCTGCTGTTGCTGTGGTAATTTATTATTAATATTTAAACAATATTTGCTGGGTTCCAACAATTTGACAGACACTTTGCTGAAACTATGCATTCATGAAAAAACAGAGCATAGTAACAACTTACACACCTAGTAATTAGCATTGTTCAGGTAAATGTTTTTCCCATTACAAATCCAGTGTCCTTTCTGCACTACCACCTGCAATTCACATATGAGACTAAATTGTGGTTGTATACACATTAGCACAGAGAAAGTAGTGTTCTCTAAGGAACATTTTACAAAGTTAAATGCTTCATATAACTTTTACAAAGTTATATGAAAATGCTTTGCAATATATAAAGCATTAAACATTCATGCTGTGCTATCAGACAAACCTGTGTTCAAGCCTTGTTTCACTGTCTGGTGTCTATGTGACTTTGGGAGTAATTTACCATTCTACGATCTGGGTTGTGGTAAGAATTAAATGTTGATCCATGTAGAAACAAACAAACAAACAAAAACCAAGCATAGCACCTAGTTGATAATAAGCTGTCAAATATTATCTATTATCATTATTATTAAAAAGTTACAAAGAAATTGGAACCCTCATAAATTGCTATGAGTACAACATAAGTTCCTATGGTACAGCCATTATGGAAAATAGTTTAGCAGTTCCTTAAAAAGTTAAAACACAGAATTACCATATGACCCAAAAATTCTATTCCTAGTTATATACAGGAGAGAAATAAAAATACATATTTATAGAAAAACTTGTACACAAATGTCCATAGCAGCATTACTCCTAATAGACAACAAAGTAGGAAAAAAGCAAATTTCCATCAACTGATAACAGATAAATAAAAGATGCTATTATACATATAATGGACTAGTATTTGGCAATAAAAAGGAATGAGATGATACATGATACAATGTACATAAACCTTGAAATCATAATACTAAGTGAAAGAAGATACAAAAGACCACATATTTATGATTCCATTTATAAGAAATGTCCAGAGAAGGTAAATCCATACAGATGGGTACAGGGGAGAAGGTGGGGGTGTGACTGAGACTGACTGATAACAGACACAAGGCTTCTTACTGAGATGTTAGAAAAGCTCTGGAATTAGTGGTTATGATTGCACAACACAGTCAATACACTAAAAACCAATGAACTGTATACTTTAAAATGGTGAATTTTATGTTATGTGAATGTCTCAATAAAAAAAGAAAAACACGGAGATCCAAGATGGCTGATTAGCAACAGCTCAGGAATGTAGCTCCCAGTGAAAGCGCAGAGAATGAGTGGACGCCGCACTTTCCAACGAATTTTTGTTGCCCATAGACCGGGAGAGTACCGGCAGAGGAGCCACATGGGTCGCCAGCGCAACTCTTTTGGCCGGCGTGGCGCTTCCCATTACAGAGTATACAGGATGGACGGGCTCGGCTGGACCCATCCCCACAAGGAAAACAGCAATTGGAAGCGCTGAGGACTGAGAGTTTCACAGCAAGCACAGCGAACCCGGGAAGGTCCGGCTCTGAGGGGAACGGGTGTCCACCAAAGGAAAACTAAGAAACTGAAAAACTTCATCACCGGGCAGAGAGAGATCCAAAATGGCCGCGTAGCAGCAGCTCGGGATTGTGGCTCGCGGTGAGGGCGCAGAGAGCGAGTGGATGCCGCAGTTGCAGACGAATATTTGATTCCCACGGACTGGGAGATTCCCGGCGAGGGAATCTTTTGGCGACTCTTTTGGCCGGCGCGGCGCTTTTCGGTGCAGAGTGTGCAGGACTGGGTGGTGCCCTTTTAGTCGGGCTCCGCTGGTCCCATCCCCACAAGGAGAACAACAATTGGAAGCCCTGAGGACTGAGAAGCACCGCTGAACCTGGGAAGGCCCAGCTCTGTGGGGAAGGGGCGCCCCCCGAAGGAAAACTAAGAAACAGAAAAAACTTCATCACCAACAAGGCGGACGTCCACTCAGAGACCCAATCT
>PVKP010036343.1:0-22349 GCA_004027715.1 Plecturocebus donacophilus | reverse complement strand
AGATAAAAGTCTATAAGCAATGTCTGATGTGCGTATGTCATTGTGTGAGCATACATGTGTGTGTAAAATCAGGGGAGGGAGATTTGGTCTATTTCTAGAAAAATAGTAGCTTTGAACAAGGAAACCATATGTTGAAAGACTATGAGTTATTAAAAGCTTCCTTTGGACTTACACATAAATTTTAAATGTAAATTTACACATATGGTTTATAATTGAACGATTGACACCTATAATTTTCAGGACAGGCAATCGTCTTTGCCCAGTGTTGTGTATCCATTCCTACCACAGTGCCTGACATATGGTGGCACCCATAAATATTCCTTAAGTCAAAATAATACTGAATAAATCCACCGAAATAAAAATACTAGCAGCAGTAACTTACACACTACAGTTTCTGCATAATAGGCAACCTGCTTTATATACATCGATTGATTGAATCACCATTACAATTGTGTAGCTGTAATTCCATAGTTAGTTATCATGGTTTACATTCAAATAAGAAGTGGGGCCCAGAGTGGTGGGCTCATGCCTGTAATCCCAGCACATTGGGATTACAGGTCACTTGATCTGTAGGCCAAGGCAGGCAGATCACTTGAGGTCAGAATTTTGAGACCAGCCTGGGCAACATGGTGAAACCCTGTCTCTATCAAAAAAATAAAAAATTAACTGGATATGATGGTGCACACCTGTAATCCCAGCTACTCAGGAGGCTGAGGCAGAAGAATAGTTTGAACCTGGGAGGCAGAGGTTCAGTGAGCTGAGATGGTGCCACTGCACTCCAGCTTGGCAACAGAGGGAGACTCCATCTCAAAGAAAAAAAAAAAAAAGTGGAAGTGCAGCCTCAAACCCAGGAGAGATTATGGAAAATGTATGCCAAAAACAGGACTCCCCCAACAAACCGAGAGGGCTATTGCCAATAACTATAAGCCTTCTTCTTTTTTCTTATCTTTTTAATTGTACTTTAGGTTCTGGGGCACATGTGCAGATCATGCAGGACTGTTGCATGGGTACATACATAACAAGGTGGTTTGCTACCTCCATTGCTCCTTCATCTATAGGCTCCAATGAGATGGTACTTTAGTTATTTACATTACTTCAGTTTTGTTTTAGGGAGTACTGACCTTCAGAATTATCTTAACTTTCATGCATCTAGAAGATGTTCCCTCACAAAGATCAGAACATTCTTCTAACAGACTTTTTCATTATTTATTGCTTTAAATTTAAAAATGAAACCTTTATGTCACGGACAATTTACTGTTTCATTGTTTAAAGATGAAGAGACTTAATGTTTGGTTCTAAACTATTAACCAATGTTATCTACCTCATTTATTTAATAACTAATTCCCCCTCTCTCAGTCACAGTCATTTTTTTTTTTTAGTTTTTGAGACCACTCCCATCATACCACACAGGCTGGAGTTCAACGGTGCAATCTGGGCTCACTGCAACCTCTGCTTCCCGTGTTAAAGTGATTCTCCTGCCTCAGCCTCCTGAGTAGCTGAGATTACAGACATGCACCACCATGCCCAGCTAATTTTTCTGTTTTTAGTAGAAACAGCGTTTCACCATGTTGGTCAAGCTGGTCTTGAACTCCTGACCTCTTGATGTGCCTTACCTTGGCCTCCCAAAGTGCTGGGATTACAGACATGAGCCACTGTGCCCAGCCTGTCACAGTGATTTTAAAGGACATCTTGGTCTTATATTGAATTATCACAGATATATGGTTTCTTTGTACATTTTTTCATTATTGTGTTATTTTGATTTTCTATACCTATACTAATTCCACATGAATTATTGTTCTTGTGATATTTGGTGTACACTATTAAAATTTTCCCAATTTTATTTAAATGAGAGTACTTTGTAAACTTCATTATCACTAGCATTTTCATTTGAATTACTTTACATTTTTAAGTTTATTTTTGGAGAGAACAGATAACTTTAATAAAGATATACTTTATAGAATTCAGATTATTTTTCAATGTCTATTTTCAATGAATATTGATGTAAAGTAATTCAAATAATAGAAGGCATTCAATTTACTACTCATTTTTATATTCATCTAAAACTATCACATCCAGACTAATATATTTTTACCAGAATTAATGAGCTGTTGGAATGTCAGAAAACTAACAGGGAATAAATATAAAACCTTAATGTCCTGTCAGTTAATTGTTAAAGGGACAGATGCTATAGGCAATTTAATTGTGCTTAGCACCCAGCAGCACTCTCATGAATGTCATGACCCTTGGAACCACCTGCCTATGCTGATAAGTCAAGTGATAACCCTTAACAAACTAAAGATGCTAGAATTAAATGTTACCTTGGATAATCATTTATAGCATCCAATATAAAGTAGAGTCACTCTGAGTAAAAACTGCCTTCTGCTTTTTCTCCCACTAGGAAATGAATACTACTACTATTAATAGTGACTGCAGCTAGCACTCTCCCAGTACTTCATATGTGCAAAGAATTTCACTTATAGCAACTCACTTAATCATCAACACAACTCCAGGAGATACACATTATTAATATGTTCATTTTACATTTAAGAAACTGAGACATAGGGAGGTCAACTGGACACCTTCAACTTGTACCTATTCATCAGTTTATTTCTAATGTGCATAATAAAGCACATCTTTGATACTGTTCTGCCACCCTTAGCTCAAACTTAAAGAAACTTTTCAAAACAAATAATGTGCAAACATGTCGTACTTGCATTTAAAAATGATGCAATATGGACTGAACTTGAAGCTAGTTCTTTCATATGCAAACTACTTTTCTTGACAAAGGAGAGAATTAATTGCTACACCAATATATCCAGAAATTTATTTAATAGGGGATAGAAATACCAAGGACAAAAAAGTAGCAATAGTGACCTTACAGTAAGGTTCAGTATTCTCCTTGTCAGCAGATAAGATTAGCACCAAGGACTATGGTAGGTGTGAACTGGGGGCAGACACAGAAGGAATAGCTCCAGCACTGAAGGTGAAAGGGATGCAGGGGAAGTGAGTTGGAAAATCCTTTAAACTTTCTAGTTGTATTTCCATGGCTTTATGCTAAAACTCAGGGTCATCATTTAGTGTACATTATGTAAATTTGGGCATCTTGAAATATTTCCCTATGTGAAAGCTCAATTATGCTAAAATATTTCTTACTTTATTACTTGATCACGTTGGCTATGCAGAAAGACAGAAAAACAATAATTTCATATCTATGGAAGCTCTGACACAGAAAAGCTTTTATTATGTCACCATAAAAATTATAAAATGGCCAGGAAGAAACAGGCATAGTAAAGTAGAGAATGGAACAAGGCCAGAAAGCCCATTTAAGATCACAGTGATCATTAAAGTTCTTGCAACACCCCCTAATATTTTTTCTTGGAAACACTTATCAAATTGTATTTCAAAACGACTTGTTCTTGTTACTTATACCGTGATCCTACTAACATTTTCCTCAAGCCACTAAATATTCTCTACAAAAAGAAATTCCTTTGGCTTATTTTGCAAAGGCATAGTTGGCGTTCATCATTCTCTATGCTCAGCCAGTGACCCTGTGAACTTCTGTTTGACACTAAATCAGTCTTGCTGCATATCTTCTTTTTTATATTCTAAATGCATTCTCTTTTAGAGCTACTTATTCCTAAGAATCATAAGTTTATTCAATGGAGTATATGTAGATTGCAATACTTTTACATTATTTGCATTCATCTCTTTCCACTTACCAATGTGATAATGTGATTTTAACAAATAAAGATGATAGATAGTTTCTATTTTCATTGTGCTTTAAGAAGGTTACTCATAGCAGAGGTGACCTATTTAATGTTGTACTCAAAAAAGTTATGGGCTATTCTAAATGATCTGCTGTCTGTGTGAGATAAAAAAAGAAAAGATGGGTTTTGAAGGGAAGCTGATTAGTTTCATTAAGCTTAAAAAAAAAACTCTCTACAAATATGAAATATTAGTGTTGAAAATAAACTTAGGTACCACTATCTTTTAATACTAAAAATTGAGGCTGATATAATTGGCAAGTTAATGTCTTAAAAATACTCAGTGGTAGATTAATGTTGAATTAGAAGTAAACATGATAGTCAGGTGTAGGCAGATCCAGAAAATAATAATTGGTTCATTGGATTTTATGTTAGAAGAAAAAGGGAGAAAAAGTCAGAGGGATAGATTTGGGTGTTTCCACATATATGTGATATGCCAAAGGAACATATATAATAAATGTTCATGGTATATATAATGAGCACATCACACAAATTAGTTGAACAGATATTGGTGACATAAAAACAGATGGAACCAACAGCAATGATGGATATCTCAACCAGAAATTATTTGCAAATAATTATGAGTCTTAAGAGTGAAAATGAAATGAGACTAGTCTGATGTTGCTTTAAATCAATAAGAAGGATTGAGTTATTTCAATAATGATAATCTATGCAACCAATGAGCATTTGTTATACATTTTATATCTCAGAAAGAAAGTTATACACATACTATAGACATTGTCAAAAGTTTCCACAAGTTATTTGACAAGATCTATGCAATAATAAGGCATATTTTGAAAAAGATGATGGTTCAAGAACAAGAAACTCCTTTAATTTAATATTTGGAGATAACATAATCACAAATGAACCAAAAACCACCAGTGAAAGAAATGTGGGCATTATTCTAAGTTACTCAGTGTTCCTGAATATGAAGATTATGAATGCCTCCATATTTTGGAAATGTGAAATAAAGAACAAACAGAATAAAGAGCAATAATAAAGCAATGACAAATTTTTGAAAATTACTTCATGAAAACCAGGATCTAAAAAAAGTAAGTCTTGGGGAAAATGTTCAAGATACTCTAATCATATATTCTGTACTTATTTGGGGGATACCATGTGTCAAGTGAGGTTATAAAAACCAAGGCATCAGGATAAATTCCTCACTGGACCTCAAGTGCTGTTATTTTTTTAAAATAGGTTGCATGAAGAACGTATTAGTGTTCAGAATGTTAAGTTACATATAGAAAAGATTGGCATCATGTAAATTTGGAAAAAAAACTGAAAAATATTTCTATTTTATATTTCAATTTAATATACAGCCAATTTTGGTGTATACATCTATGAATCCTAACACATGCAGATTGCTGTGTAATCATTACTACAGTCAAAATATAGGACAGATTCATCACCATCAAAAAACTCTTTTATGCTACCTGTTTGTACCTGACCTCCCCCCATGCCATCCCTGTGAATTATGCATGAATCTGTTTTCACCATAGTTTTGTCCTTTTAAGATGTCATAAAAATGCCATCATATAGTAGATAAATTGCCAGACTGATTTATTTTACCTAACATAATGTCCATAGCTTTTTAAAAAAATTGTTGAATAATATTCTGCTGTGTTAATATACCACAGTGTGTTTATCAATTCTCTTGCTGAAGGATATTTGAGTTGACTCTGGTTTTTGGCAATTGTGAATAGAGCTGCTGTAAATATCTATATAAGCTTTATTGTGTAAACATGGTTTTTGTTTAACTTGGGCAATCACCTAGGAGTGAGATTGTTGGACCATATGGTAGTTGCACATTTAACTTGGTAGGAACAGCCAAGTTTTTTTTTTTTTTTTTTTTACAATGGTTGTAATATTTTGCACTCCTAGCAGGAGAAGTATAAAATTCCAGTAGGATTGTATTCATTCTAACACTTGGTATTGTCTGTATTTTTTATTTTAGTCACTGTAATTATTATGACTTATGATTTCTGAAAGCCTGTAATGTGAAAATATGTATGGTCAATTCTTAATGTGTAATATTGAAGACTTTCTTCCCAAAATATGTTTACTTATAATAGTTTAGTGTGATTTAGGTAGCTGATAGATTTACTGATTCAGTTAGCAGCTCACAGGTTAGGTGAGCAATGAGCCCACAACTGAGAAGAATAAGGAAATAGAATCATAAGGACCTCTGGAAAGGATATGAGAAAATAAAGCATATTTTGCTAGTCTGCAATGCATGCCTCCCTGGAGTGGCAGGCTGATCTTTGAATTACATTCAGTAACCTTTATAGAAAGATCAAGTATGGCAACAGCAATGTAAGATTGGAAACAATTTTCTTTTTTCTACCCATGACAGGTGAAAAGATGAGCTCCAAAATTCATGAGTTATTAACATACTCTAATCCGTTTGGGAGGGGTAGAGGAAGGAAAGATATTAGTTATACAATATACTAATCGGTTTGTGAGAGTGTTGAAAACAAAACAGGCAACATGTGACCTCAGAATCAAAATCAGCCATGACAAAATTAGCAGATTTTTCTTTTTTGTCATAGGATTATCAGATGAAAACATAAAGGATCATATCGTATTAAAAATTCCTAACTTCAGGCAAATATATGACAAAATATCTAGACATAATATTGAAAAACAGGTTGCAAATGACTTCAGAAATGATTAAAATAGTTTAACCAAAGAATGCTGATTAAAGGATTCATAACAGTCTTAAGAAATCTGAAGAGATTTGGGAAATACTGTTTTCTCATTATGAGGTATATATTGTCAGGAATCTAATAAATACTTGGAAACAGAAGAATTGCTGTGGTTCACTTTCTCCTCTTCCTTTGCTCAATTTTCTATTCCCATCGTGGTTTACTTTTCTGGTGTATGCATTATCTGACTTGGATTTTTTCCAAAACCAAATACAAGCATAGACACAAAATCCAAAGCGAAAGAAGAGGAAAGCTACTGTAGTTAATAGCCATAGATCATCATAAATAATGGTTTCCCTCCAGATTCTCCTTCTCTCTACCCCATGACCAGGCAATTAGTATTGTTAGATAGTTGTCTGGGCTTAGGTGCCACCTCATTTAGGAACCCTACTACTGAAGTGAATGATCTTCTGTATACATATGGACTCCTAAGTTTTATTTAGCTTCCTGCCTCCAGATGTTTTCAGATAATTAGTCCCATAACCCTACATTTGTGAATATTATGCCCCATTAACCAAATTTCCAAAGACATGTTTCTTATTAAGACCAACACAAAACTGCATGTTCCATAAGTCAATTATATATGGAACTCCAATGTACCTGCAATTCTGAGGTCCCACAAAGGGATCCTCATTAAAAACAAAGCTTGATTAAGTGTATAAGCTATAGACTCATTAATTTCAGATAAGTTATGTTATCATATCCAACTAAGTATCTAAAAGAGAAAATTTAAAAGCACTCTTGCTACTTGGTTTAACTTATTCTACTTTTATCCTTTAACCGGTCTTATATCATTTCTATTTTATTATAATTATTTTAATATTAAAATTCAAACACTTTAAGTATACTCATATTTTGAATAAACTTATATGATTACCAAATTAATAAAATGCTTATTTATCTGTTTAGTGATTCCCTCAGTATTGTGCACTTAAGAAATAATTAGTCTGTGTATTATATTTATTGAAATAGGCTTGTCTTTTCTTTTTTATTAATATATAAGGAGAAGAACTGGCCTAGGTAGGGCTAAAGTAAAAGAGGAGGACACTTTTACAATATGTCTTAAAAGAGGCACACTTTCTCACTTTATCCTATCATGCTCATTTCTGTACCCTCAAGACTAGAACTACTTTAACAACTAAATATATTATTACCAAAAACCGTATTTTGAAATATATATAATTAGTCTGGAAAAGGAAAAATTTCAAAGCCATAGTATCCATTGACATACAGGCATGAATTATTTTAGCAAATTACGTACGCTTGGTCTTAAGAAGTGGAGGCCAATGCCATGCAAGGATGGTCTTTAGGACCATAACACAGAGCACTGTGAAGTGAAGCTGGCCTTGTAGAACTGCAATGATTGATTTTAAACGAGGGCATGGGGTACTTGGAAAGAGAAGGAGCAAGCCAGCAAAGGTTGAAGATGACCAGCCAAACCGTCTCTTTCAAGTTTGAGTCTAGGTCTTCCAGGAAGAAAATTTTGTAGTATTTCTTGATTCTGCACTTCAAATAATTGTGAATTTAATTAAATATTTGAGCTAGTCCACATTTCTGTTCTTAGGACACCAAAAATGAGAAACTCTGAAGCACTGGTATAATTATTCAAGTTGTAAAAATTCTCCTTTGATATTTTTCAAAACATGAACATTAGTGTCTTTGCTTCAAACATAATTTTCATTATACCTGAGTTACAAAGATTGAGAGTTCTAAGTTCTAAAGAGTGTCATCATTCTCCTGATATCATAGGCATCTACTTCAACTTACGATTTTCCCAAACTGATTAACACTAAATTAAATAACATGAATTAATTAACTAATAATGAACTCAAAATCAACAATATATTTAATCATTTGAAATGTATATGCAATATTATACCTAAGTGTTTTGTTGATCTGTCCTCCAAGATTTGAACAGCTCAGTTTACATCAAACATTCATTTTATTAAATTGTCCCAGACTATTACAACATTCTCTAAGTTACAAAAAAATGAGTCAATGACAAAAAACATAAATTTGGTACCTGAGAATAATCTGTAAACTTTTTCTTTTTATACATCCTATACCATCTGCAATCAATTAAACAATTCCCAGATGTTCACTGTAATTGCTTTAATGCAAGATTACATGTCATTTTCAGGGTTTTTAAATATTTATTATAAAACCCTCATCTACATTTTTTCTCCATTCATTTAGGAACAAAACATGCTTATGCTTAGCACCAACAAAAATAAGCTGATTGGATTTCAATTATTTTGTAGATTAAATTTCACAAAAAAAACTTTTGATAAGCCAAAACTTGATGAAAATGTAGAAGCATAGCTAGGATGTTGATTTAATTGTGCTCCTTTACCTTCTTTATTTTAAATTTGTGCACAAAATATGTGCCTATGCTGTATGGCTAAGATGTCAAAAAAACAAATCAGATGGCATTTTGTCAGGACAATTGAATACTGGGGAATGTAAGGACTGGGAGATTCATCAACTGACTCTCTTCTCCCAAGGTAAAAAGTAGTTTTTCATTTTTTAGACTTGGTACAGGAAAAAGCCATGGAGACAATCTAGCAAAACAGACTCATTTCATACACAAGGCAAGTATAGCCCAGAGACTTGGCCATGTGTCCAGAGTAGTACACACAGTGCTAACAACAACAACAACAACAACAACAAATCACAGTCACTAACATACACCTAGAAAGTGTTCCAGTACTTTATTACATATTAATGTATTTAATGTTCACATCTACTCTATGAGGCGAATACTTATTTATGCCCACAGAAACCTGAAACGGATGCCTGGAGTAACGTACACACGGTCACATAGCTGATAGTTGACAGATCTGGGATTTAGTAGTCTCCGGAATCCATGCTATTAATTGGTGACCTTCCTAAAAATAGTTTCTGAGGATATCATGATTTCCACATGAAAATACTCCCGACAACATTTTGATATATTGTATGTGTCACATAATTGTCCTCACAATATTATTAGTGAAAATCGATACAGTCCTACATGTTTTAATAATTTTAATTGAACATACATTCTGGTTTTCTTTCTTTTCTGGGGGATTTACTATGACATCTCTTAATCACCAAAATTGTCTTTCTAATAAACATGTTCTATATTTTATATGGTGCAGTTTTGGAATAACTTAAATTTGTGAAACATGAAAGAGTACTGGTTAAAAAGTAAAGGAATATAATGTTCCCTTAAAACATATGTGGTTCTACAAATTGCATACATTAGAAAGATTTTATTTCATCATGCTAAATTACTTTAAAGAATATATCCAGACTCAAATTATGTTGAAGCAGGTTGCATGAATTAAAATGCTGAGGTTTTAATCAGTCCTATGTGTGTAGACCCAGAAATCTTTTTCTAAAAGGTGTCCTGACCCTAACTTTGCTTCCCAGTACTTTTCTTGCATCTATTCTTTGGGCAAGTGAGTTTATATGGGTAAGAGAGAGAGAGAGAGAGAGAGAGAGAGAGAGAGAGAGAGAGAGAGAGAGAGAGAGAGAGAGAGAGACAGAGAGAATCTGTCTTGCATGTTGGAGGATCTATTGAGACGGACAGAGGGGCATTGACCCAGTTAAGAGTTTTAGGGAAGGTCTTCAGCTTTTTTTTTTTTTTTTAAGGAATTTCATCAATATCAATTTCATCACCAGGCAGTGATATTTCAGAAATGAACAGGTCCAGCCACAATCACTAACATTTTGAGAGCTCACTTCAACTGACCAATGGGAAACACAGGTCAAATTACACATCATTTAAAGCGTATTTAAAAGATACGCACACTATGTCTTGCAGGTAAGTCTAGATTTTATTTCTGAGTTGAGTTAGGCCAATAAACATGCTGTTTCTTTGTCCCCCAACCACAACTATTTTACATAACTGCCTTTTTGCCATGATGCCAGCATTCTTTAAAAAGCTTTTTGTCAGAGAATTACTAGGCTCAATGCTTCTTTTCATGTAGAGTTGTTAAAAATACTTCACATTGTATCATCCAGATTTATCTTTGTTAAACAAAATGTGCATTTTGTTCAGCACATGTGAAAAAAACGTGTTTGTTTCTCATAAGACCATTTGCGTCCTTTTAAAGTATAGTGGGATCATTTGGTTACATTTCCTTTTACACCTTTACTACCAGGAATATCACTGTAGAGATGCCTACCTATGAATAAATATTTACTAATAGAAACTTTAAATATATGTGTATCTTTTTATAAACTTATATAGTTTAAAAAAGGAAGTTATTTCATAACATGGATGGTATTGTTAATAGATATTGACTCAAAAAATACAAAAGAAACCAAATTTTAAAAATTATTTACTTTTAGAATGCTAATGCCTAATATAATCTATATATATATATATATATACTTAATTTTGATTTTTTATGTGTGTAGCTGATTAACACACTCTGAGAAAAGCAGATGAACAATCTTGATACCTCTGTTGTGACACATCTGACTATCATAATCTCCACTTGCTGACTTCATAAACCTTCTTGGAAAAAGAAAGCAAGCACCTCGGATCTCTGAAGAAACCAGAGTCAACTCTATCGCAGAAGCTGTCCGCAACAGTTTCTACTGTTAAGTGATGTTAATTGCTCAAAGTATAAAATATGAAAAAGGGAAACTCATAATAAATACAAATATCACTCTGTTTAATAGCTTGCAAATGACATTCTTTCTTATTAACACATAGTCAGGCTTATGTAAGGCTTAAGCTTTCAAGAATTACTTAGAAAAAGCACAAAATGAGAAATTAAAGGTTGTAATTAAGATTTTTATATAATTTGGTTATTCCACTGAGTTTTGATAAGTAGAAATGAGAATATCAAAGATAAGTAAATGATTCTGACAATAACAGCGGGACTTTCCTAGGTATTAACTCATTCCGAATTCATTCTTCCAAATTTATGAGCATTAAATAGGGAGACTTACGATGAAATATGAGATTCTATTTAAAGCCTGAGTTTGTGGCTTTAAGCAAGCTCTAAAACTAAAATTTCAGAAAAATGACATTCAGTTTTTTAATACCCAATTAACCTTAATGATTTCCTGGGATAATAATATAGATGTGGCATTGTGGAACTTCTTCTTGTTTATGACATAGGACCCCAGAGGTAGCCATAATGAGTATCTCAAAAGTCACTGTGACTAAAATTTAAATGAGGGATGCTAACTAAAAAAACAAAAATAAAAACAAAGCTAGCTCCACTAGTTAAGATAAATCTTTTTCCAGGTTCTGAGTTTATCCTCCTTTCATTTTTATCCTTCAGCTACAGACTGATGGCATAAGGCACATGAGAAAGGAAAATATTACATTAGGTTTAACATATATTATTAAACCTAATATAATATTTTATCAAATATAGAATATATTTTGATAAAGCCCTTGTTTTATCAAAAATAAAAAATATTTTGTAATACAAAAAAGAGCAATCTATAGCTTAATAAAAGCCATGTTGGCTAAGCTTTTTAAAGGAGAAATTATTTTACTGAAATCAACCTATATTTTGTAAATTATTTATAAAAGTAGTTTAAATATAGTCTGTTAAATATCAATTCAGTGTTATTCCTAAATAAAATATAATTATCCTCAGGATATTGTGGGAAAGATTATTACATTTTAAGTGAGCCAAATTACTACAGCATTAATTATTATTAGTAGTATTGTAAAGAAAGTCTATATCAAAACTGCATGATAATATTTTATTTACACTACCATAAAGAAAAGATTTCTACTCTATATCATATATTGTAGTAGTTTCCTGAGATAATCAAATGAACTTCACAAAGATGGTGTATAATTTACATCTTTTACCTACTTTTTTGAAAGAAAGTCATGAAAAATATGTTATCAACATATATGAATATATAACACACCTAACATCACATTCCTTTTTCACCTATAAAAGAAAAATAATGTTCTGCTAACGAAAACATAGTAATTATAGATTAAATAATAGAAAATTTTGACCTGGAGAATGATTCTGAGACTTGTTTAAGAAAGTTCTTGCTTTTTCTTCAAGGAGTCTGACCTCTTGGGATGTTGTACTTTCTTTAACCACTTCTCAACAACAATCTCATTCCTCTCTTTCAGCTTTATTCTAAGAAGAGAAATTTGGAGGAAGAAATCTTGAGTTCATTAATCTCCTCCAATTTTATGAAGGTCATGAAAATTAGAATCCTAGACTTAGTGAGGGAAATTGGATATTATCTGGTCAAATTCATAAAGCCTGGAACTTCATTAATTCATAAAAATATTTGTCAAATTGATTTTTCTACCTAAAGTATTAAAATACTTAGATTTAGTTTTTATTATGCTTGAGCCAGTGTATGTATAAAATATTTCTCTTTTGCATTTATTGTATTAGAAATAATTTGATTTTAAATTCTGCCAGTGAATCAGGATTAGAATTAGCACATAGGTTGACCTAATCACTGGACTACATATATCTCTGTGAATTGAATTAGTAGGAAGCTAGGCTTGCAGAGAAAGAAAAAGTCAGGGTACAAAATAAATGGATATTTGCTTTGCTGAAACTGTGCACATAGATTTTTGAGGAAAATTGGTACAATGAGAATAAAATCTGGAAAACTATTCAAATTTTGTTATATTTTCAGAATTGACTATACTAATAGAAATTGATGCATTCTACTGATAGACCACAGAATTGTTTTACTTAGAAAATGAAGAGTAACTGAAATTGTTTCCCATAATTATTCGGTTTGTGTGGTCATTTTTTAAATATTGCAAAATAGTATCATGACTATACTATAATCAAGGTCATACGCATAAACAAAAACTGAAAGAAAAAGAAAAATTGAAAAGAGGGTTAGAACAGCTAGTTATATATTCTTATAAAATTAAAATAAGTCTTTGGAAATAAATTTTAATTTTCTATATTGCTTGATTCATTAAAGTATGTCTTCAAATACTACATAAAGGTAAATTTATTCTTACATGATTCAAGAGTTTCCGAACATCGGATACACTGTGCTGTGTTTTTTAACATACCTCTGCAACAGTATCATAATTCAACCTTAACTAATATCACACAGATACATTGAATAGAAAATCATCATGAGATTTCTCTCATAATATCACTGTATTTGTAACTTAAGTGATACCAATAATTACACTCACCATCATCACAATAAGAAATTCAATATATAATTACCTACCATTTGTAGATACTGAAATCACTCTAATTCTTATAACAGCATTCAAAATGTGTCATTATCCCCATTTTAGAGATGAGAAAACTGAGTGTCCAAAAGATTAACTGTTTTGCTGGCACCCAACCAACTACTAAGTAGCTCCTTATGGCTTTGTTTCAAATATGAATACATTATTTCCCTTCACAAACCCCTAGTCTTCTTTTGTTCTCTCTATGTTCATTAAAATGTGCAAACCGGTATAAATACATAAGTCATTAAAAATACACTCAAAGGACCAGGGCATTAGGCAATTTTTAAGTATAAATGTATTTTTCTGCACAATAAGCTGCTGTGTTATTAACTTAATGATTTGTCACATTTAAAATTAAGCTTAACTTTTTTTCCTTCTCCCTCTTGTTCTTGCTATTTTCTCCTATCTGGCAAATATCAATATAGCATTAAAATCAGTTTGGAAGGGTAACTGAAAATACAAGCATACTATATTTTTTATTTCCTGCAGGAAAGCATGCAGTGAAATGCAAACAGTATCTGCACTTCACACAATCAAATGATTACTTTGCTCTACAGGCAGGAGTTACGTAGCTATTTTGTCTGACGGTGGGCATGGGTATATATTCTTTGTGTACTTAATTTACATTCTGACATTTCTACTAAGAATTTTTTATATCAAGGACTGGAAGAAAAAGAAAGTTCTATCTGGCTGAAGAGTTCTCAACTTTAATAAAATTAGGATATGGAAAATCGATCCAGGTTAGACCTATTTCTATAGGCTTATAGTTTCTTCAGTTTCAACATAACAGGAGTGAATTAGCATGAATATTTAAGTGAATGGCCTTTGCTTCTGAATCAGTTCTGTATCTATACACATATTTCTTGTATTTAATCTTGAGTCCATTTGCTAACAGCACCCCTCCATAACTGATGTATTTCTAATTATCTCAAAATATTATTTAGTTGTAGCAATTAATAGATATGTAATGATAAACTTTTATGATGTAAAGTAAAACAATTTTTACAAATAAAATGAAATTATATTCTTAGAAATTCTTATATGCTAAAATGTTATCCTTTTGGTTTCATCAAAACAAATATAAAAAATATTTCATACACCTACAAATGAAGTACACAGAATCAAAATTCATGTTTCTAAATATCACATTTCAAATATAATATTTTTCCAAAATTTAAATAGAAATATTGGATATACACATTTGTATTTAAATAATAATTAATTTCTCATTAAAATAGGAATAACTGAGTCCTCAAAATTGTAATTTACTTTACAGAACCAATACAGTGTTATAAAATTGCAATTTCTAATTTATATAAGCAGATACTATTTATTAGAAAATATTTCCCCCAAAAAAGGGATACATAGACCTAATAATATCATCTCATATGTTTTAGGTTTATTAACTATAATATTAACATAACTATGAAAATATTTTTTACAAAAAATGGTACATTTCATAATGCAAAAGTAATGACCAGCAAAATAAATGTAATTCAATCTCATAATAATACACTGACAAGAGTAATAATTACCATATAGAAGGCACATAACTAACCTATGACATGTCAAATCATGTGCAAGAAAATTGGGCTGTAATGGGATCTCGAGTTACATAGCAGAGAAATAACATACTTCTACTTTCCTCAGTTAGAACAAGCATAGTAGGAGCAACATTTACCACTAAACACTCACCTACGGTCAGCTGTCCAGTTAACTGCCCCATGTGGTTTCTTGCATTCACTGTTACATTCCTGTCAGACTGTAAGACCAGTGGACTATCCTGGGAAACATGTATAAAATAAACAAATCAAATAGAAAATAGAAATATAGTCAGACTTACATAAAATTATATTGTATTTGTTTGGATATTGTCAAAAACTTTAATCTGTTTGCTCTATCTTAAGAGTTAATTTAATGTCCCAAACATTGGCAGACAATGTAAAAAAATGAGATAATAATTACTCATAACAATTCTTGACAGCATATTCTCATTTTCATGAGTATTAACTATCAGATGCAAGCATTTCCAACTCTACTTATTGTTGTACATCAGTGGTGGAATAACCATTTTCCTTTTTCTCTCCCGGTGTCCCACCTGTGCAGATATTCCAGACGCTACCCCAATGGCGTAAGTCCCTTTTGAAGTTTAAGTTGCAACTTTCGGATCTCAGCTTAAATGCCACCTCCTCAAAACTGGCTCATCTAATCGGTATAACCACAGAGTCTTTCAATCCCCAAATTCCCATTCCCCATTTGGTTTGTTTAAAGCACTTATCACAAAGAATTTAATTTTATGTTTCTATCTGGGATTTTAGTTTTTGTTTTTCTTTTTTACTTAATTTTGTCATAGAAGGAAACACCCAGGGGCAGGAACCGTGATAGCCATGTCTATGCAGTTACATCTCTACTAAGCACACCGCTGAAGGAAAGAATTTATAAAGTGTTTACTGAGTGGATAAAAAATTCTGCAAAGTAAAATGGATACTATAGTACCTCATTTTTCAATCACATGTGGAAATAATCTGTAAATCATAGAAGGATTTCTCAAGAAAGTATATATAATATAAGATGTTTGTAAATCCTTTAGGACATATACCTCTGGTTACATGTTGACTTTTATCAGTAATTTAGCACTTAACAATACAATTTTTTATTGAAAGACAACAGCACTGCCCTAACAACTCACATATTAGGCTTTTGTCATACCTCCCTCAGACAAGTAACATCCAAATCCCTACATTCTCATTTTAATGTAGGGTGATCATTTACAAATCTGCATTCATTTATCCAATAAATACTCATTGCATACTCACTATGTACAACATAATGTTCTAGAGATGGGGACATTTCAGTGATCAAAATATAGAACAAAGCTTTCCCTCTTTGAGCTTACATTGTGCATAATGAAATACTATGAAAATCTTCTACAATACCATCCTCACCATCTCGGCAGTATGCCACGTCTATGTCAATGTCAATATACAAGTGCTTTCATATATAAGCTATATTAAAACTCGCAACATCAGGATTTGGAATTTGTGATTTGGAGAGATATACCTATATATGGCTTTTTGCTAAAGCTGTTTTGGATCCCTTCTGGCTATATGTAAAGCATTGAGCAAAGATACACACATAGATACATACACACATTTTCTTTTAAAGGTAGATTTTACTGGTATGACTAAACTAAGATGATTTTTAAAAGTAACTTCCTACATTTTGAATAATACATTTACTTTGTAAAATTAAACATAGCTGTAATAAAACTACAAAAGTTAATATCATTTTCTGCCTGTCTTACATTACAGCTCAGCTCTTTCAGCCTCATATGGAAAGTTTTATTTCTGCAGTTTTAAAATAATAAGACTAGTTTTTCACCCATAGGTGTAATTATGCTGCAGACATTTATCTTGTAAAAGATATAAAATATGTTAAATTAATTATATCATCTTAATCAAGTGATATGTCTGAAATCATCCTATTCAAGTGATATGTCCAAATCCTGTTTAAAATATAGTTCATGGACTAATGATTGGCTGCAAATAGCTATCTTATACCCAATAAGAATACTGCTTTCTCTTGATAATGCCATAAAGATGATGGTTCATACAGGAACACAGACACAGACACGCACACACAATTCTCTTCAATCTTGGCAAAACTCAACCTAAGTACTTTAAAAAGGAGTGTTGGATTACATACGTTTGAATATTTGAATGTAAGAAACAGGAAAAGTGTATGAAACATCTTCCAGTTCAAAAAACTGCAAAAAAACTATAGGTCAAATTTATATTCACTTTCCTACAATATTTGTATGGTATAGCATATATGAATTTGGTTTAGAGTTTTGAAATATATGACACTATATGTTTTTATTTGAGTTACTAGATATATTAAACATAAATTTCTGTAACAATGGAGTAAAACAGCATAACCATATGTATATATAATTTATAGACTATGTAAATGTATTATAGGAATTACTGCTTTATTAAACATGTTTAGACAAAAAATTAGGTTGAGAAGGTAATGGATATGTTACTTAAAAGAGAAATAGACTTGGTAGAATTGAAAGTTTAGGCTGGGCGTAGGAGCTTGTGACTATAATCCCAGCCCTTTGAGAGGCCAAGGCGGGCGATTACCTGAGACCAGGGGTTCCAGAGCAGCCTGGCCAACGTGGCGAAACCCGAGTCTCTACTAAAAATACAAAAAATTAGCCAGGTGTGGTGGTGGGCACCTTAACGTCAGCTATTAGGGAGGCTGAGGCAGAAGAATCCCTTGAAGCTGGGAGGCAGAGGCTGCAGTGAGCCGAAATCACAGCACTGTACGCTAGCCTGGGTGACAGAGCTAAACTCTGTCCCAAAAAATAAAAATAAAAATGAAAATGAAAATGAAAGAATTGAAAGTTCAATCATTCTGCATCTTTGTTTGCAACATAGCAATATCCTTTTTCTCTAACCACAGAGATCATGAAGTTCTGTCTCTAACACTCTTTGCTTCTTTTCATATAATTTTATGAAAGTTTTTCTCATAATTAAATTTTTATATCTAGATTAAAATTTCACTGTGATAGCACCAATAATTTTTTTACTTAGTAGAACCATAATCATATAGCTCTCAGAGGTAATGAGTAATTCTCTGCACTGTGTTACTATGAACATCAATATATTATTATGCTATACTCATTTATTATAATGTGATCAAGTGAGTTGAACCAAAACCGAGTATCCATTTTTGATAAATGAAATTTGATGGCTGAAAGAGCAGCATTTCCATCCACAAATCACATAATCATTTCTGTATTTTATGTCAGTACCATGATATCTTTGTGGATTAAACCCATTTCTCATGCATTTCAGGTTTAACACGACCTTATGCACGCTATCTACTCAGTACTAATTAAAACACACATATGCAATACAATATGTAAAATAATGAAAAATCTTTCAGTCATTTAAAGGAGAAGCAGTCATAAGCAATTCATAAATCTGATGTCAAATATATGTTTAGGTGAGAATCAGTACCAACATATCACCTCTTACAAAAAAAAAAAAATTAAGAAATATTTTCCCTTAATAAAGAATTGAATACTTCTTAGATTTTATGTCTTCTTTCTCATGTTTGTTTCTCCAAAGGTCTCTATATGAGAATATGAGAAAATAATTGACACTAATATTTTACTCCATTCCACTGTCTTGTTTATATCCTCTATATTATACCCCTATATTCCAACATTTTGAAAGCTAATATGTTTTTAACATATTTAAATAGATATAGTAGTACTCTCTTATACTTTATTCTTGCTGACAACATAAAGGGGAGAAATCTATTTTGGCGATACTTTCTCATGGAGTAGGAATAAGATATTTAAGTTCTGTGAAAGGAAGAAAGTAGTTAATATATTATTCAGCATGGTATACTAGTATAAACATCTTTTTTTGGAAGAAGAAAATCTTTATCTTCAGATTCAAATATTTTTTCTCCAAGCTAATAAATCCCCCATAACAGAAGTAAGGGATCTCATGGTTTTCTGTAGCCCTGAACTGAACTTGGCTATAGCTCTAGAGAGGACATATTGGCCTTCTTATGTCACTCTTTAGACAAAGCAGATAGGTGACCCAGTGAGAAAGGTAGGGGGACTATTAGGTGGGGCTGAGAGGCTCTACTTAAAATTCTATTACACACATATTCTTCATACCGAGGGTGTGGCTGCAATCTTCTAATTTTTTTTTTATTGTACTTTAGGATCTGGGGTACATGTGCAGATCATGAAGGATTGTTGCATAGGTACATACATGGTAACGTGGCTTGCTGACTCTATCCCACCTCACCTATATCTGGCATTTCTCCCCATGTTATCCCTCCTCAACCTCCCCATCCGACCTCCTGCTTCACTCCCCTGGCCCCTGCCAACAGACCAGTGTGTGATGCTCCCCTCCCTGTGTCCATGTGTTCTCATTGTTCATCACCTGCCTATGAGTGAGAACATGTGGTGTTTGATTTTCTGTTCTTTTGTCAGTTTGCTGAGAATGATGGTTTCCAGATTCATCCCTGTCCCTACAAAGCACACAAACTCTTCATTTTTTATGGCTGCATAATATTCCGTGGTGTATATGTGCCACATTTTCCTTGTCCAGTCTATCATCAATGGGTATTTGGGTTGGTTCCTTGTCTTTGCTATTGTAAACAGTGCCACAGTGAATGTACCTATGCATGTGTCTTTATAATAGAACGATTTATGATTCTTTGGGTATATACCTAGTAATGGGATTGCTGGGTCAAATGGAATTTCTATTTCTAGGTCCTTGAGGAAGCACCACACTGTCTTCCATATGATTGAACTAATTTACACTCCCACCAACAGTGTAAAAGTGTTCCTATTTCTCCACATCCTCTCCAGCATCAGTCTCCAGATTTTTTAATAATCGCTATTCTAACTGATGTGAGGTGGTGTCTCAATGCGGTTTTGATTTGCATTTTTCTAACAACCAGTGATGATGAGCATTTTGCACATGTTTGTTGGCATATATGTCTTCTTTTGAAAAGTGTTCATATCCTTCACCCACTTTTGGATGGGGTTGTTGGTTTTTTTTTCTTGTAAATCTGTTTTAGTTCTTTTGTAGATTATGAATATTAGCCCATTGTTTGTCAGATGGGTAGATTGCAAAAATTTTTTCCCATTCTGTTGGTTGCCAGTTCACTCTCGTGATTGTTTCTTTAGCTGTACAGAAGCTCTGGAGCTTAATTAGGTCCCATTTGTCTATTTTGGCTTTTGTTGCCGATGCTTTTGGTGTTACAGTCATGAAGTCCTTGCCTATGCCTATGTCCTGAATGGTTTTGCCTAGGTTTTCTTCTTGTTTTTATGGCGTTAGGTCTTACGTTTAAGTCTTTAATCCATCTGGAGTTAATTTTAGTGTAAGGTGTCAGGTAGGGGTCCAGTTTCTGCCTTCTGCACTTGGCTAGTCAGTTTTACCAACACCATTTATTAAACAGGGAATCCTTTCCTCATTGCTTGTTTTTGTGAGGTTTGTCAAAGATCAGATGGTTTAGGTGTGTGGCATTGCCACCAAGGCTTCTGTTCTGTTCCATTGGTCTATGTCTCTGTTTTGGCACCAGTACTATGCTGTTTTGATTAGTGTAGCCTTGTAGTATAGTTTGAAGTCCGGTAGTGTGATGCCTCCCGCTTTGTTCTTTTGGCTTAGAATTGACTTGGCTATGCGGGCTCTCTTTTGGTTCCATATGAAGTTTAAGGTGGTTTTTTCCAGTTCTGTGAAGAAGGTCATTGGTAGCTTGATGGGAATAGCATTGAATCTATAAATTATTTTGGGCAGTATGGACATTTTCACAATATTGATTCTTCCTAACCATGAAGATGGAATGTTTCTCCATCTGTTTGTGTCCTCTCTTATTTCATTGAGCAGTGGTTTGTAGTTATCCTTAAAGAGGTCCTTTACATCTTTTGCTAGTTGTATTCCTAGGTTTTTAATTCTCTTTGTAGCAACTGTGAATGGGAGTTCGCTCATGATTTGGCTCTCTGTTAGTCTGTTGTTGGTATATAGGAATGCTTGTGATTTCTGCACATTGATTTTGTATCCTGAGACTTGGCTGAAGTTGCTTATCAGTTTAAGGAGATTTTGGGTTGAGACAATGGTGTCTTCTAAATATACAATCATGTCATCTGCAAATAGAGACAATTTGACTTTCTCTTTTCCTAATTGAATACCCTTTATTTCTTTTTCTTGCCTGACTGTTTTGGCTAGAACTTCCAATACTATATTGAATAGGAGTGGTGAAAGAGGGCATCCTTGTCTAGTGCCAGATTTCAAAGGGAATGCTTCCAGTTTTTGCCCATTCAGTATGATACTGGCTATGGGTTTGTTGTAAATAGCTTTTATTATTTTGAGATACGTTCCTTTGATACCTAGTTTATTGAGAGTTTTTAGCATAAAGGGCTGTTGAATTTTGTCAAAGGCCTTTTCTGCATCTATTGAGATAATGATGTGGTTTTTGTCTTTGGTTCTGTTTATGTGGTGGATTATGTTTATAGACTTGCATATGTTGAACCAGCCTTGCATTCCCAGGATGAAGCCTACTTGATCATGATGGATAAGTTTTTGATGTGCTGTTGCAATTAGTTTGCCAGTATTTTATTGAAGATTTTTGTATCTATGTTCATCAGGGATACTGGCTTGAAGTTTTCTTTTTTTGTTGAGTCTCTGCTGGGTTTTTCTTTCAGGATGATGTTGGTCTCATAAAATGATTGGGAAGGATTCCTTCTTTTTGTATTGTTTGGAATAGTTTCAGAAGGAATGGTACCAGCTCCTCTTTGTACATCTGGTAGAATTTAGCTGTGAACCTGTCTGGACCTGGACATTTTTTGGTTGGTAGGCTATTAATTGCTGCCTCAACTTCAGCCCTTATAATTGTTATAGAAAAATGATGAAATCTGTTCTTCTCATTTTAATATTTTTTGTGATAGTCTATATGTGCTACCAATGAAAAATCTTTTTTAAAATTTTTAAAAAATTTCTACTGCCTTCACTTTATTTATGACGAATATTTACTGAGTGCTTGTAATATATTCGGTTCTCTGCTATCCACTGAGTGTAAAGAGGAGAAACAAAAGGAGACAGACTTCTTCCTTTTTGGGAATTCACAATCTTGTAACCAGAC
>PVKP010036342.1:0-22541 GCA_004027715.1 Plecturocebus donacophilus | reverse complement strand
AGTTTCTTCAGCCATAAAATGACATTGACAAGCACACACAAGCACAACCCATAGCTGCGTAGGTTCCCTCCTTGTGACTCACAAGCGCTGCGGCCTCGTTAGGCCCACAGGTCTATGGGTTGAACCCCAGCCTTCATGTGCCACACGTGTGCAAGCATGTGTCCCAGAGATACATGCAGCCACACCCACACATAATCATTCTGACACACCCAGTCAGACATATGTGGGCACAGCTGGTCCTCAGTTTCCCCTAAAGTAAAATGATAGCAGCCACCCTGTAGGCTGGGTATTGAGGGGGCTCAGAAAGGTAGTAAGTGTGCACAGGTGTGGCCCAGGGCCTGGTGCCCAGTAGGGGCTCAGAAAAGGAGCCGCTGTTAGCATCCTTGTACACACACAACCCCCTCCTTTCTCTACCACACATACACCTAATCACCGTACATACATACAGGCTCAGCTGGCCCTGATATAAACACACAGCCACAGGGTCACATGCTGTGGGGATGGCTGGGGGTGCCAAAGAGGACAGGAAAGTCCTGTTCTCCATTAGGACTCACCTTGGGGCCAGAGGGAGCAAGTGTGACCTGAGGGGACAGAGGAGAGGGTATCATACTTCCAGGAGAGAGAAAACCAGGGGCCCAGAGAAGTCAAGCAATTTAGATGGGGTCACACAGCATGGTAGCAGGACCAGCAGCTTGTATCCCAGCCTCTGCTCTGCCTCCCAGGCAAACCAGCCAGGCCAGCCGACTCCATGTCCTCAGGCTGTAACATTTGCAGAGGGTCTAACCTGCCTCCTCTAACCTGCCTGGCTTTCGTTAGCTCCGCCTCCCAGTTGCTGGAATAACATGGCTGCTTGGTTTCCATGGTAACCCCTGCACATCTGGGGACCATCAGCATTACCAGATTTGGTGGGGGACTGGATTGAAAGAGGGGCAGGGAGCAGAGAGGGAACTCCTGATAGCCCCCAAAGTCAGGGGGCTTGGAGCTGAGGGTAGCTGGGGTTGTGCCCTTGGTGGACCCATGTGGCAGGTCAACTCAGAATGTCAGGCCACAGAAGAATGGTGACTCATGCTGCCTATGGAAAAGGCACAGTTGGGTGCCAGCTGGGCTCACACTGAGCCCCTCTCCTTGCCCTTCTGGACCCTCAGAGGAAGGCTGGACCAAGGCCAGCTAGAAAGGGATAGCAGGCCTGAGCCAACACTGTAGGAGCCCTCGCCAGGCTCAGCCAGCCCTTCCCCTTCTCTAGGCCTCCAAGAGAAAGCAGGAAGCCTCCACCAGAGCAGGCTAAGACCTCATGGGGACTGCAAAGCTGAGATCAGCAACCAAGGTCCTGGTCCTGCCGTCCCCCACCCCATGCCCATGCCCTGAACCCCAACACACTGTGGATGACAAGGCAGATCACAGGCTTTCTCCCATACAGCCCTGCCTTGGTGGGGATGGGAGTGAGGGTCAAGCCTGGCTCTGGGAGACGGGCAGGGAGGGAGTGTGAAAGTGCACAAAGACCCCCTTGTCCTCACCCAGGAGGCTGCCAGCCAGCTCTAGGCAACATCCACTCCTAGCTCTTGCCCACTCCACCCTCACACCCTCCATTCACTCACATTGCTGTTCTGGGCACCATGGACACAGGGCGGGCACTGAAAGGGAAGAACAGGCCAAAAGATCAATTCTGAGCCCCTGGGGTGGGCCCTCCCCACCTCCACCACCGCCAGGCCCACAGAACAGCATGCGTGTCAAGTGGAATCTGAGGAGAGCCTGAAGACAGGAATCCTATAAAACAAGCTTCACCCCTCATTTCCCACACACCCAGCCCCGTAGCCATTTTTCAGTTGGGAAACTGAAGCCCAGAGAGGAATAGCAATATGCCCCAGGTCACACAGCATGCTGGGGCAGAGTACGGCACAGAATAAAAGGGCACCATGGCTGAAGGCTAGGCTTTCCCCATGATGCCTGTGGCCATTTGCTGCCAACTCAGCAGGAGTGCCCTCCAGGGCTACCTACCCCTCAACCCAAGGAGAGGCAGTGGGCAGACAGGGCCCAGCATTGGGCCCCCAAGGAATGCCGGGAGCTGTGTAGTCAGCTGGTACCCCCATGCTCAGGCTCTGTGCCCAAAGCCTGGTCCAAAGGGTTCATGCTGGCACCTCCCCTGCTGCCAGCCCACTGGGAGGCTTACCTCATCGGCTGCTGTCTCTTGATGGACCTGAGGAAAGGGTGGCGGGCGTGGGAATGGGCAGGGAGCTCAGGGGGCCTAGCACTGTTTCCAACACCTCTAGCTCTAAACCAAAAGGAGTGGGCACTCTAGAGAGTGCCAGGCACTGCATCCGTCTCAACCCCATCCATCCATCTTAATCAGAGCTGGCACCTACATTTCCTAAGCTCTGTCCAGGAGGTGGGAAAGGCGGGAGGAGAGTGGGAGTGGAGCACCTTATCCCTGGGGTTTACAGGGGCACAGAGGGCAGACTGACAGCACGTGGCCCCCACCCCCGCCTCTACCTTTGCTCCCCTTTCTGCCTTCTGGCTGATTCTTCCTGTCAGCTGGGCATCCACCTGGGCAGACAGAGCAAAGAGAAACCCTTGAGGAGGGGGCAGTTCTGGGGCCCACGCTGGAAAAGGGCACCCAGGCAGGGGGCATGGACCCCAGGTATCCCCTCAGCCTGGCATCTGGCACCTCCCAGGGCATCAAAGTCCCACTCAGGGTCCTGTGGTTGCCCCAACAGGTCCTCTTCCTTTCCCCCCACCCACCCATGTGATGTCAGAGCAAACAAGACCATGCATCAATGGGATCCTGTGTTTCCACAGCCCAAGGCTGGGCAGGATGCCCGGGCAGGCAGGGAGACTGCTCAGCCAGGAGGTGGGGCTAAGGGAGGAACCAGGCTTCCGTGCCACCTCTAAAGAACCTGAGAGTGGGCAGGGCAGCTGGCCATGGTGCTGGGTGTAGAATCAGTCTGGCACTGGCTGGCGCTGGGGCCCAGGAGAGTGAGCCATCCCTGGGGGAAGCAGTATGACCTGAGCTCTGATCCCAGGTATCTCTGTCCTGGAGAAACTGCCTTTGAGGGACAAGCCTGGTCCTGCCCTCATCAGAAGAGTTTGGATGGCATCCGTGAGGGTCTAGGCAGTGCCAAAGCTAGATGGTACCACTCTCAACACCCATAGGTAAGTGGGCACAGGACCACCCAGTGGGCTGCCTCTGCCTCCCTGAATCCTTTAGGGGTGATGTACAAATAGGGGACGCTTCCAGTGACCTCCTGCCCTGGGCACATGGCCAACTAACCCTGGTGGCAGATGTCAATCAGGTCAGGAAAGGGGTATCTCATTTGTGCCTGCCTGTGCTGGCGTCTGCCTGCCCTGCCCACCTACCTGGCTGTTTCGGGGCTCCTCCAGGCAGAAGCAGCGGGTGTAGACCTTGCCTTCAGTCTGTGGATTGATCTCGATGAGCTCATTGTTCTGGGTGTCCCGGCGGGCCTTGGAGGTCTCTGGGGGGCACTGTTCAGTGGAGGGGCAGGGCGAGGGTCAGTACAGAAGCCGCCTCCTCCTAAAACCTCCAGCCATCACCTTCCAGACCCTCATCTCCGGCACAGTGTATCACTGGGCAGTGTGAGAGCTGGGCCACTCACCCCTGCCGGTAAAATCTCACAGCAGCCCTCCTCCAGCACGAGCTCCGGGTCACAGTAGATGTGCGCCTGCTGAAGGTCAAACTGCAGGGGATACACACATCAATTTCACTTCATTTTATCAAATAGCTCTGTGTCCCGGCCCCCAAGGAGGCACAGAGATGTCTCTGCCTCAGGATCTGACCTCAGGGTGTTTCCAGTCTGGCCTGGGAGACATCAAAAATGGAGCCGTCGCCAAAGGCCGAACAAAACTGTGCGCACAGGAACAAGGGAGAGCAGGCCCAGAGGAACAAAAGAGGAGGAGGCTCCATTCATGCTGGGCTTTGAAGGGCTGGTAGCTACACAGCAGATGAGTATGCAAGGAGAAGCATTCCAGGTGGAGGTAGCAGTGTGGCCGAAGGCACGGCAGTGTGAAAGTACTAGGTGAGCTGGGTGACTAGGATGGAATTGATCAGAACAGCGCTGCACGGAGAGATGTAAAGGAAGACGATGCTGCAGACACTTACAGGGACCAGATCATGAAGGGCCTTGAATGCCAGGTAAATATGTTTAGGTTGCGTTTGGAAGGCAATGGAAAAGCAGGGGAAGATTCTGAGCAGGAGAAGGACTTGTTCTGATGCAGATTCCAGGAAGCTCAGTCAGGTTCCCAGAAGAGAGGAGCAGAGGTCAGGGCCTGACCTAGAACTCACCGAGACAAGCTTGCCCTGCTCGGCATCCAAGCCTAGAAATACATGGCCCACCGGCCGCAGGGGTCTCCGGGGCCCCAGAGGCTGGGAGGAGGCTGAGCTGCAGTCCACGTGCACAGAGGCCACACGTCCAGCCACACTCAGCATCAGCTTGTGCCAACGCAGGTCGAAGAGCTGGGGCACTGGGAAGACGCAGGACACAAAGTCGCCATCCTGGCCCTGGGCCCTGAGCTCCAGGCTCCGCTCTTGGCTATTGACTTCCAGGGAAATCTGAATGGAATGGAGAAAGGGGCAGGACAAAGATTCAGAGCTCCAGAGTCCCAGCACGGGCACATTCAGGGCCCTCAAGCGCATTTCACAGGAGGAGAAACTGACCCAGAAAGGGAAGAAAGCTGGCCGGGGTCAAGGAGCTATTCATCCTGAAAAAATGAGGCAGGTACTGGCGGGCTGGGGGCAACCTTGAAGGTGGACACAGGATGGAGCAAGGAGACCCCAGAAATCACAAGCCGGGAAGAAAGTTGGGCTGGACTGGTACTACCCAACGCCCTGAGAAGCAGTAAGGGCACAGGGGAGGTTCACCTGTGGGTACCCATCAGCATCGGTCACTTGAAACAGATACCACGTCTTCTGGTACGTGTGTTTCTTCAGCAGTAGTGTCAGCACCAGGGCAAACTCCTCCGGAAGGCCCCGAGGGAATACTCGTCTGGAGATGGAGCAGGGAGGGTGCCCTGAGGCTCCGGTGAGGTCCCAACTGCTGCCCACCCTGGGCCCTCAGGACTGCTGAGCCTACCCAAGACATGCACAGGCACATATACATTCATCACATATGCTCTCCACACCTTTACTGAGTGCCTTCCACTGGCTAGGTGTGGGTCTGGCTGCTGGGAAGAACAGTGGTAAAGGCCAGGCGTGGTGGCTCAGGCCTGAAATCCCAGCACTTTGGGAGGCCAAGGCAGGAGGATTGCCTGAGGCCAGGAGTTGGAGACCAGCCTGACCAACATGGTGAAACCCCATCTCTACTAAAAATACAAAAATTAGCCAGGTGTGGTGGTGGGCACCTGTAATCCCAGTGGCCAGGGAGGCTAAGGCAGGAGAATCACTTGAACCCAGGAGATAGAGGTTGCAGTGAGCCGAGATCATGCCACTGCACTGCAGCCTGGACGACAGAGCAAGACTTGTTCTCAAAAAACACACACGCAATCACTTCTCGGCCTTTTGGCTAATATCAAGTGTAAAACACACACACACACACACACAGTGGTGGAAAATACGGAGGCAGTGCCTGCCCTCATGGGGCCTTCAAGTCTGATGGGGGCAGGGAGGCCATGAGCAAAGAATCCCCAGAATGTCTATTTCACTCTCGCATTGCAATTTGAATAAGTGCTTGCAGTGAATCTAGGATACCCAGGGTGAATAACTGGGCCTAGGGTGGAAGGAGAGATGCTGAAAAGAAGCTGGAAAGAGTTCAGCATGACTAGAGCAGCAAGAGAGAAAAAAGAGCATTTTGAGAGCTGACGTTGAAGAGACAAGCAGGGGCCAGACCACCCAGGGGCTTGTGGGAGTTTGGACTTCACACACGTGGGTGCACACGCTCTCACGTATGCATGCACGCACGCACACACATGTGCGCACACACACACGACTCTTGCCAGGTTCCCGCCCACACCCTGTGTTCTCACAGTGCCCATGGGAGGCAGATCTGTTCCCACCCACTGCTGGCCAGAGACAGGGGAGAGGGACAGAAGGTAGGTCTGCCAGGTGCCCCTCTCAGCCCACCCTGCAAGCCTGGGGTGGAGGCCAGGTTGACTCCTGGCAGGGGCTGAGATGAGATGACCCACAGAGAGGCCCCTGGGCTTAGGCCCCACATCCAGAGTTGCCAGGGAGCGCGGCTGAGGTCAGTGTTGATTCTCCGTGGTCGCGTGGATGGCTTTACCGGGTGGGCTGGGTCACGGGGGCTGCCCCCAGGCGCAGGATGAGAGGCCCCTTGGGGTTGCGGATCTTCTTGATGGCAGACGTCTTCATGAGGCTGAGTCGGCGGATGAGGTTGAAGCCTTTGGGGGAGACACCAGGTGAAGAGCTCAGCTGAGCAGGTGGAGAAGGATACAGATCACTCCCAGAGGAAGGTCGCGGGGGTCGGTGGGATGCGGTGGATGGGCACTCACCAGTCACATTGGCTGGCAGGCTACTACTGTGTTCCAACTTGAGTCCTTCCTGCTGTGAAGGTGGGCACTGTGCACCTGGAAGAGAAGGGGCAGGGGGGCATTAGGTGCGCTCAGGCACAGTTGCTGCACAGTCGGACACTTGGGGAACCTGTGAGGGAGCAGGTTTGTAGTCCTCACTCTGGACAGCAGCTAGATTCTGCCTTCACCACCTGCCTTCTGACCCTGGCTTTCCAGGCAGCCGGAAGGCCGCCCAGCATACAGTTCAGAAGACTGAGGTCCAAGACTGAGGTCTGGGCCAAGGCCACTATGTGAGCCAACAACAGAGAAAGCCCAGAACTCCAGGAACCCAAATCTCCCAGCACTCCAGTTCAGGAGCTAGGCTGGAACGGGAGAGAATACAAGAAACTCTAAGCGGTCCTCAAGCTTAGATGGAGTGGGGAGCTGTGTATTTACACATGTGCCGTCTCATGACGTACACCCAAATGGGGGGCAGAGGAGCTCTTCAGGGGTGAGGAAATGCCACAATCGTGCACACTTTGTGTTTGTACAATTATATGTACATGTCTGTACATGTGGGAGTTGTAGCTATCCTGCCACCAGGGATGACATGTGCAGCTGGCACACATGCTCCCAGCAATGGGAATTTCCTATGTCCAAAGTAGACAAGCAGACCAGACACAAGTTTGAGCCAATGGAATGAATATTTACCTGAATAACCACCTTGTGAAACAGTGAGAAGAGATTGAGGGTCTGAGGGGACCACAAGCTCAAGAGTACCACCAGGGCCTCGGAGCTCCAGGCAGGGCATATTAAGGGGTAAGGGCTCCCAGAGAAAGGAGATAGCTTACTTCAGGTTTCCAAAGCCTGAAAGAATAGGTGGGCAGCCATGGGCTGCCCTCTTCCCGGGGCTGACTAAGCAGAAGTGTTGGGGGAGGTGCCGCAACAGGAATGACTGACAGAGGCTGGAATCAAAAAGGCCTTCTCGTCAACGCAGAGGGACAGGTAGGAGAAGACAGTGAAGACAGTTCCTAGAAGCTGCCCTTGCACACCCTGGCTAGACTGGCTGGAAGAAGGAATCTGGGGTCCCAGTGACCCCACTGGACTCTCCCTCCCCCAGGTCTGGTCAGAAAGACCATCACTGTCTTCAGCATCACAGCAGCGGTGGGTGACTCACCCCTTGGCAATAGGCCCAGATTCTTTACAGATGTTGAAATTCTCTGCCCCATCCCCCCAGGGGACCCGGTGAGGGAGAGGAGAGCAAAGCTCACACACACACAAGCAGAAACACATATGTGCACATCCAAGGGGCAGTCGGTCACACTCATCCTGGGTGCACAATCCCTCTCACTTCAGCTCCTTGGTTTTTCTGCCTTTCCTAGCTGGATTTGGGTTCTAGAAGTTGTGTTCCTGCTTGGATAGGCAGCTGAGCTACTGAGCCCAGAGGGCACCCAGCAAGGCCAGGCAAGTTGCCCGGTCAACTTCCCCTGGCTTTGGGCCCTGGAAAGCTGCACCCTCTGTCTCATCCAGAGTCTGGGCCTTGGGGCGGGCCTTTTATTGGAGATTCAGGGCCAGCCGTGGAGGAGGAGAAGCACGTGAGCTAGAGGGATGGAGTCTCCACCATGCAAAGGATCTGCGGGACTTGGGGTTGTCTGGGGAGGCGGCGTCCTTCTGCAGGGTGAGCTCACTGCCTGCTCCTCCCCACCCCACTGGCCCAACCAGCAATGTGTCCACAGGCTTGGCTTATGTATTGGGGTAGAGGGGTGTTCTCTTACACACAGAGACACAGAAATACCTACAAATGCATAGAACCAGTCTGAGAGACAAACAGAGATGCTCAGAGACATAAACGTACAAAGACACATGTGCACATGCTCTCCAGCTGACCGCGCACAGGCTCGAGGGTGCCAACACCCCAGACCACCCTGAGCCCAGGCCCTAGACTCTGCTGTAACTGCCCATATGACCACACATATGTGGTCACATATGTGCAAGGACCCCAGCACCCCAGGAAGCTAGTTGCAGGCCTGTGATACTCTGAGTCTCCTGTGTCATCTCACCTGTATTTGCCCCATGGCTGAAGGTAGCCCAGAGGCCAAGCAGCCACAGGCCAGGAGCCCAGGATACCCACATCCTGGTCCAAAGAGGTCAGCTACAGCCACAGCACCTGAAAACCACAGAGACCGGGAAGGCGGATTTCTGAGTTCACACAGTACAACTCCACACGTGGGCAAGTGGTAGCCAACCTGTGGGGCCCAGGCACTGGTATTGGGGTGGCAGGAGGTCTGGCCAGGCATCAGTCTCTCCCGGGGGCCCAACCATAGGCCTTGGGCTAGGATTTGGGCAGAGGTGATATTCAAAATATTTAACCACCGGTATGGCACGGATACCAACCAGCCAGAGCAGAAAGCTGCCACTGCACTGAAACTGTGTCCAGGCAGCATCCGGCCTCGCCAGTGGATACTTGCTGGATTGAGGAGAGGTCTAGAAGGTCTTAAAAGGCCAGAGAAGTTGGAATAGTGATGGGTGCTTAAAACAGAGGCTATTCATCAAGACACATGGAAGTCTTTCAACAGCCTAACAATTTGTGCACTGTCCTGGTGTATATACCAGCCTGATACCTTACTAGCTGCATCCAGCTCAGCCCAGGCAGCCTTGCCAGGCACCCACAAGGTCAGGGGCTGGTGACTGGGCTGAGACTGTGGGCCACAGGCTTCCACAGGCAGTGTGGGGGCCAAGGAAGCTTTCCCCATGGGTACAGTGGACAGGAGAGCAGGTCTCTAGGGCTCAGGCTCTCATAGCCAGGCCCCCCGCTGATGGATGCTCGTCTTTTAGTTTTATTAAACCCTGATGGATGGGCCCAGATAAGTCAATGCAGGCTCAGCAAGCGGCCAGCAGAGCCATACATCATCTGGCCTCCCCTAGGACAGGCAGCTCACATGCACAAACATAGAGCCAGGCAGCACACGCAGATGCACAGGTACATGTACATCAGGACACATATGTGGTACCAGTGTGCGCACACACCTATCTGCACACAGGCATGCTCACAGAAACATATGATCGCTGATAGACCGAGACACAGCAGTTTGCATATACCCACGTGCACACAACCAGCCTAAGACCATCCCTCCTGTAGGTCTTCCTGTTGGGAAGTTCTAATGCAAGTCTGACCTCATTCCTTCCAACTCTAATGGAATCTGACTTTCCTTCTGTCAATCATGGATAGGAATTGAAAACAGAAAGGACCCCTTATTCCAATATATTTGGAGCTAGGACTCCAGCCCCCTTCTCCCTGGGACAGAACAGTGCCCCCAGCCTATTCATCCCCCATCCCAGCAGTATACACATCCCACCTCTCAAACCCTATCCTGGCGTTCCCCTCCTGCCAGTCAATAGAAGGGCTTCCAGCTGTGGGCCACATGTGGGTGCATGTGGAGGCCTGAGGATGGGTGTGATCCTGTCCCCACTCCTCGGGCTCCAGCCAGAGTGGAGGGCTACAGGGACAGAGCCAGAGAAGCTTCCAAGGAGACCGCTCACCCCAACACAGAGGCATAGATTTGGGCACAGGGTCAGAACCAGCTTGGAGTTTAGAGCTCATCTCTCTCTAGAGAAGACGACCAAGGCCCAGAAAGGGAATGCCACTTTCCCCAGGTCACACAGCAAGTCAGGGGCAGAAAGGGCCTCTCAGCCCAGAGCCCTGAGGCCACCCACTGTATCCCCACTTACCAGTGGCCTGGGATTCCTCCACCTCACTGAGCTGTCCAGGTGGCAGCCTGAGGAAGCAGGGCCCAGGTTCCTCAGGCCTGCTGGGGGTTCTCCATCTCTTCCTGAGGGTTGTGGGTCCCCAGCTTCCTGGAGCTGGAGCTCTCCCGGCTGTCTGCTGCCCCGTGCACGCCTGCCGCGAACTGCCGGCCACTCCGGGTGGGGGAAGAGGGGCGGTTCCAGGGGGCTGGGGGCCCGCCAGGGACACTAATGGAACACAGCTGGACCAGCCCACCAGGCAGGAGGAGGAGGAGGAGAGCTGGGAGGGGGCTCCAGCGCCAGCAGAGGCAGCTGGACTGCTGGGTGCACAGCCCCGCCCCTCCCCGGGTCTGGCCGAGCTCCCAGGCCCGCCGTTCCTGCCTCCCTGCCAGGTGAGCCAGCCTCCAGCTAGGCGGGACCCTGCGTGCCCAGAGCTGCCCTGGAAGGGGGCTCCTGCGGGCCCTTTAAGAGCCAGGCCTGGAGTTCGAAGTGCCCTCCTATCCAAGTCCCGGCTGGGCCCCCATTAGGCTGCAGGGGTTATGGCGGGGGGAGGAGGTGGAGGGAGAGGGGTAGGACCCTCCTCCCAAGTGCGTGGCACCCATGATGTGGCTGCCGCCCAAGCCTCGGTGGTCAGCTTTTTCCAGTGCCTCGGCCTAACATTCCCAGTCAGTCTGTCCCTAGTCTGTCTGTACTGGGAGGAGGAGGACACAGGAAGGGGAGGAAACCCCTCCTTCCCTTGTGCTACATTAACCCCCTCTGCTCTGGCCTGACTCCCAGAGAAGCCGGACTGAGGGAGTCTTCTTATTCCTCCCGACTCCATGAGGTTGGAAGAGCTCAGATCCCTGGCCCCTGCTCTGGCTTTGCGGCTCCAAATGTGCTGTGTAACCGCACTCCGTTTTCTCATCTGGAAGATGGGATCGTGAGAGCACATGCCTCATGGCCTTCTGCAAGCAGGAAATGGGGGAAAGGCAGTAAGAGTGCCTAGCACACGGTCTGGCACAGACAGGAGCTCAGTAAATATCTGCTGCTATTGTCGTTACCACTGAGATCCCTGGCGGGGATGGGACTGGATTTTGAGCCTTTATATCAGCACTGGGGAAGGAGCTGCTTTATATTCAGGGTTCAAGGACGCAAGAGGAATTGTGCTGGGCTGAAAGATTGGAGCTCTGAGGAGGAAGGAGCGGGTAACGTTTCCAGTTCTGTCCACAGGCAGGGCCGAGGACCAAGGTGAACCCCCCGCCAAGGGTCTCCTCCCCCGTGGGCTGACCTGAGGCTGAGGAGCTACAAAGTAGGTTCAAGAGGCCATGAGATGCTGGGCTGAAAAGGGAGAAACTGAGGGCCCCCATTGAGAGGGGCTCTGTCAAAGCAACGTGCCCAGCCACGTGGCCCGGCTAACGCAGGCAGGGGGAGGTTGGGGGGGCAGGCCTGGGATTTCCCACCTCCAGACCCAGAGGCGCTGAGTCAGCGGAAACCCCAACCACGCCACCGAGGCGCCCCACTGTGGTCCCAGTGAGGAGCCAGCCCCAGATGTGGTGGTGGGGGGGGGGTGCCTGGGAAGTGCTGAGCTGAGCTCAGCAGGCGGGAAGCAGAGGGGGTGGGGCTTTCTGAGTGCTCTGGCCCAAGGGGTGGGTGGGCACAGGCCCCACCTGCCCTGCCCGAGGGTGCTGCCCCGGCAGTGGGCACTTGGGAGAGGTGGGAAACACATATATGTCAGGCTCTGTGGTGGAAATTCACGTATGCTAACTCCTTCGATCTTAACAACGTGAGACAGAATTCCATTTTTATTCCCAAACCTGCAGCATAGGAAAAACACAACTTGTCCGGGACCCCACAGCTAGTCAGTGGGGAGCAGGACTCACGTCCAGCCAGCCTGGACTCAGCACGTGTTCTCAACCCTGTGCTATCCTGACAGGGCAGGTGGCGGGACCAGGGGTGGAGGAACCTGAGAAGGGAGAGCCAGATGCCTTTCCACAGCACCCCAAGGGTGCTCACAGGGACAGCCACGCCTGCAACACACCTCACACCTAAAAACACTATCATAGACACAGTCCAGAATGTGCCACGCCCCTTCCTCCCTTCCACCTAGGTGCACACATCCAGAAACATGAGATCAAGTATGTTCTAGCACAGCACTCGGGTATGCAGACTCCATATGCATGTATAGGCATTCATGTTCACATAGACACACCCTGGCCCTAGAAACACTCACACACAGCGGAGACACATAGGAGATGCCTCCACATAAAAGATACACAGAGACACATGTAAGAGCCCGGATTGCCCCACAGAAGTATATCTCTGGACATACCCAACACAGGTGCATAATTCTCAGAATGCATGCACACAGCGCTGCATATACTTGAATGTGCACACACAGATGCATGCACGTACACACAGACACATGTGCACACAAACATGCATGTGCCCACAGGCATAATTACTCAGATATGCAAGCAGAAAAGGCTGCAGACCTGCAGCACACACTTGTGTGCACACATAGATGGCCACACAGACTTGACTCCCAGAGAAACACCCACTGGGACGTGAGCACACTGACACAGGTACACATATGCATACATGCAGCCATCCTGACACATTTACATGCATGCAGTGCCAGAAAGCCCTGCATTCGAGCAAGCCGGGTATCTCCTGGGGCTGGGCTCAGTGCCCTCACCCCAGATGGCATCACCACGAGGTAATCAATGCTGCTAATCACCACCAGCTGCCCTGGAGCCTGCATGCTGCTGCTGGGTAGGGCTACCAAGGCCTCCTGGACCTGGGGTAGTCTGCCCAGATGTTGGCAGTGCCCAAGGGCTCTCCGTCCCCACTGGGAACTTCCCATCTGGCAGGGCAGACCCTGGGGCTGGGGCAGGGTGAAGAGCCAACCCAGGGTCTGGTCCCAGGACAGGCCCAAGAGCCCCCACGCATTCAAGCAGAGATGGTGTAAAGGCCTGAGGCTTGAAGAGTGGACCAGAACCCCCATATGTACAGTGCATACCTGGGCCCAGGCATATTCGCATATGAGTGCACACAGACACATCACACAAGATTGATGACTCTTAACAGATAAGCCCTTCCTGACTTCCTCATCCCTTTAAATGCCACCATAATTCATTCTGATACTCAGGCAAAAACCTGAAAACCTTGGCTCCTTCCTTTTCCCTACCACCCCCATCCAGTCCTGTCAATTTCACCTCCCAAATGCAGCCCACGTTCATCCACTCCTCCCCACCTCCCCAGCTCTGACCCTCACCCAGGCCACGATCATCCGCTGGGCTGTTGCAAGAGCCCCCAGCTGGTCTGCCTGCTGCCTGAGGGCCCTGCTACCCCCTTACTTCCTACCCAGCAGCCAGTAAGACCTTTTCAAACCCATATCAGTTGGCTTCACTCTCTTGCCTCCTTCTTCCTAGAATAAAGCCCCAAATCTTTCCCTTGGCCTTGCCAAGTCCTTTATGATCTCGCCTCTGCCTTCCTGTCCACCTCACCCCAAAAGCCGTAGCCTCCTACTCACTTCCTTTCTCAGCCTTGAAGTCACTAAGTTGACTTTCCCCTCGTGACTTGTGCACCAACTCTTCCCCCTCCTGGGAAGGATTTGCTCCTCGTCTTCGTCAGCCTGGCATTTTGATTCCCAGGTCTCACCTCCTCAGAGTGGCCTTCCCTGGCCACCAGATATGAGGAGCCGCTAGTTGCTCCCCATCACATGATCCTGGTTTGGGTTTTTTTGTTTGTTGGTTTGCTTTGCTTTGCTTTTTTTGAGACAGGGTCTTATTCTGTCACCCAGGCTGGAGTGCTGTGGTGTGATCATAGCTTACTGCAGCCTTGAACTCCTGGGTTCAAGTGATCCTCCCTCCTCAGCCTCCTGAGAAACTAGGACTACAGACTGGCGCCACCACTTCTGGCTATTTTTTAAAAAAAAATTTGTAGAGGCACAGTTTCGCTATGTTACCTAGGCTGGTCTTGAATTAATTCCTGGCCTCAAGTGATCCTCTTGCCACAGGCTCCCAAAGTGCTGGGATTACAGGCATGAGTCACTGTGCCCGGCCTGCCCTGTTTGAAATCTCTACATAGCTCTGGTATTTGTTTGCTTGTTGTCTTTCTCTACTAATAAGCATGAAAGCTCCATGAGTGTCACTGTCCACTGATAATACCGTCCTTCAGCTGAGCCTGGCACCCTGCAGGTACCCACGATTGAATGAGAGGCTAAATGCACGCAAGCACTGTCCAAGCACACAGACACAGACGTGCACCACGGGAGGCATGGCCTCAGCACACATGAGCATGCACGTGCGCCCTCATCTGCAGACACCCGGGTGCAGCGTCTGGAGCGCAGAGGAGAGACTGAGAGCAGAGGAGCAGGCTTGGTTCTGCTTCGGTTTCTCTGCGTGTGTCTCTGTCTCTGTCCTCCATGTCTGTGTGAGATCTCTGGCTCTTTCTTCCTTCTCTCTCCGGCTCTCTCCCGCAGGCCTCTGTTGCCCTCTGGTTTTGGACCCTGTGTATCTAACTCTGCATCTCTATGTCTCTGTGCCTTTGGTCTCTTTTTCTCACACTTGCTGCATCTTTACATTCCTGTCTTCTGTCTCTCTTTATCTCTGACTTGCCTGTTCCTATCTCGCTGTGCATTTGTATCTCTCTCCGCCCTGTCTCTGTCTCTGTGTGTGTGTCTCACTCATTCTCCATCTGCCCGTCTCTGTTTCTGGGTCTGGTCTCCATTTTTTGGCTCTAGATCTCGGCCTCTCTGTCCTTCCTTCTCCCTCCCTCTTGCCCTAAATCATCTGGGCCACCAGGTCTCCACGGCTGTCCGCGTCCCTGTGGCAGGGAGACCCATCTTTCATCTCTGACTGGCAGCTTTATGGTCATAGTGGGAAGGCCAGTGCTCCTCTCTGATAATGCCCACCTCCCCAAGGGGCCATGGCAAACTCCTTACTGAGACCCGGGCCCTGGCAACCTTCCCCAGCCACCAGGCTCAGCCAGGGCATCCTGCTTCAAGCAGCTCTTGTTACCAGACACCTGCTTGGTTTGACCACCCCGGAGCTGCAAGAGAGGTGAGCCCAGAGCCTGGTGGGCCCTGCTGTGGATGTGGCAATGGCCAGGGAAGGTGGACACTGGGGGAGGGAGACACTCCAGGGATCCTCAGCCCCAGCTTGGTGGCCCCTGGGCTCTGCCCATCTGTTTTGAATGACTCACAGAGTCGTGGCAGGCACAAAAGCCCTGGATGCCAATCTTCCCTTTATCCACTGTGTGACCCTGGGCTCTGGCCTCCATGTGGCATACAATCCCAGCTTAACCTACCTACTTGGTGTGTTACAGCATCTAAAAGAAACTGGTCTAATTGTTCTGGCCAGTGGTTCTCCACAGGGGGCAACTTTGCTCCCAGGGGACATTTGGCAGTGTTTGGAGACATTTCTGATTGTCATAATGGGGGAGGGGTTGCCACTGGCATCCAGAGGACAGAGGCCAAGAATGTGCCCACTATCCTCCAATCCCAAGACAGCCCCTGAGAGTCAGAATTATCTGGTCCCAAATGTCAGTGGTGCTGAGGGGCAGAATTCTGCTCTGGGCTGGGCGAGGTGATTCACACCTATAATCCCAGCACTTTGGGAGGCAGAGGTAGGCGGATCACTTGAGGCCGGGAGTTCGAAACTGTCCTGGCCAACGTGGTGAAACCCCATCTCTACTAAAAATACAAAAATTATCTGGGCATGGTGGCACGTGCCTGTAATGTCAGCTACTGGGGAGGCTGAGGTGGGAGAATCACTTGAACCTGGGAGGCGGAGGTTGCAGTGGGCCGAGATCGCACCATTGCACTCCAGCCTGGGTGACAGAACAAGATTCAGTCTCCAAAAATAAAAAATAAAAGAAATCCTTCTCTGTCCCAAAAGGAAGATTCTGCTTCTCAGAATTCCCATGTTACTTCACCTTCTTTAAACCCTTAATCATATTCTAAGCAAGGGCTGGATCATGAGAAGACTCAGGACACCAGAGTTGGAGCCTGGCTCTCCCTTTAACAACAGCAGCTAATGTCTGGGTGTGGTGGCTCATGCCTGTAATCTCAGCACTTTGGAAGGCTGAGGCAAGTGGATTGTATGAGCCCAGAAGTTCGAGACCAACCTGGGCAACACGGGGAAACCCCATCGTTACAAAAGAATACAAAAATTGGCGGGGTGTGGTGGTGTGAGCCTGTAGTCCCAGCTATTTGGGGGGCTGAGGTGGGAGGATCACTTGAGTCCAGGAGGTCAAGACTTCAGTGAGCTGAGATGGCGCCACTGCACCCCAGCCTGAGTGATATGGAGAAACTCATGTAGTCTCAGCAACCACAGAAGTACCTATGGTTGTACCTTCCCCATGCTAAGAATGAAGAAGCTTACACAGCTGACACAGCTGGAGCCTGGGCTTGAACTGGTCATTTTGAGACAGGCCCACAGAGCAGAGTCCTTCTGGGAATGAGCTCACATGCAGGCTCCTGGACAAGTCCTTTCCCCTCTTTGAGACTCCTTTTGCTCATCTGTCAGATGGGATTCACTATCTCATTTAACCCTGCTGCAATTCACATAGGTAAGGTGCTGCTATCACACTGCTTCACAAGGAGTTGAGATTTAAGGCTGGGGCAGGCATGAAGGTTCATGCCTGTAATCCCAGCACTTTGGGAGGTCGAGGTGGAGGGATCATTGGCAGTCAGGAGTTCGAGACAAGCCTGGCCAACATGGTGAAACACCATCTCTACTAAAAATACAAAAATGAGCCAGGCGTGGTGGCACGCACCTGTAATCCCAGCTACTCAGGAGGCTGAGGCAGGAGAATCACTTGAACCCAGGAGGCGGAGGTTGCAGTGAGCTAAGATCACACCACTGCACTCCAGCCTGGGCAACACAGTGAGACTCCATCTCAAAAAAAAAAAAAAGAAGAAGATTTAAGGCTGGAAAGTGATGGGACAGAGATTGGAACTCCGCTCTGCCTAACCCCAGGAGCCATGAGTTTAATCAGGTCACCTGCGGACCTGCGGTCCCCCAAGTTCAGTAAAGCAGGAGGGTAGGAGTTCTCAAGCTTGGAGGACTTGTTAACACAGACCATCAGGCCCACTCTCAGAGTGATGCTAATGTTGTGGACCACATTTGAGAACCGCTGCAGGCGAGTATGATGTTTGATTACCTGCGTGTGGGTTCAAATCCTGACTCCAGCTCTTACTGCTTCTATGACGGGGATATCACTTAACCTCCTCTTCTGCATGGAGATAACAGCAGTGCCTATCACTTCGGGTTGCTGGAAGGATTAAGGGAGATAGTGACAAAGAAAAAGTACCTCCCATGATGCTGGCACCTAGTGGACTCTCAAAAATGCTTGCCAGCATAAGGATCCCTTACCCAGGCAATGCTCCCTCTCTCCGGACAGACGCTCCCAGAGAGCAGAGAACTAACACCTCCTCTTCTCCTCCCTATCAGATACCTCTCCAGGCCTAAGCAGAGCAAGGACAAGATGCCATCTGAGATAAGCCCAGGTGGAGCAGCGGGATGTGGCTCACGTCTGCCTAGGTGTTCCCAGGGGCTCCTACCCCATAGCACAGGTTCTCCTGGAGCACAAGTGAGGCTGGCACATAGGCAGCAATGAGAACCCCCAGACGACTTCCTCCAGACCCAATCCCACACCTAATGACCCTAGCCTTTTGGGGCAAGAATGGCATAGCTTGCTACCACCACACCTTATCCAAACATCCCCGTGGCCGCTAACCAGCACAAGTTAGTCCTGCTGTGCTGTGTGACCTTGAGCTAATCCCTAGGCTCCTCTGAGCCTTACTTTCTTCACCTGAAAAAATCAAATAAGAGCCAGGTATGGTGGTTCACGCCTATAATCTCAGCACTTTTAGGGGGCCCAAGCAGGAGGATCACTTGAACCCAGGAGTTTGAGACCAGCTTGGGTAACGTAGTAAGACCCTTGTCTCTACAAAAAAATTTTTTAATTAGCTGGGTGTGGTGGTGCACACCTGTAGTTCAGCTACTCAGGAGGCTGAGGCAGGAAGATCTCCTGAGCCCAGGAGGTCAAAACTGCAGTGAGCTGTGATTATGCCACTGCATTGCAGCCTGGGCAACAAACGGAGATCCTGTTTCCAAAAAAGGCAAATAAGGCTCAGCATAGTGGCTAAAGGAAGGAGCAAAGGGACTGTAGCTCCAGGGTAACTGGGTTCACATCCTGCCTTTACCACTTACTAGCTGTACGACTTTTCACAAACTACTCCATCTTCTTGGAGTAAAGCTCAGTTTTCTTGTTGGTGAAACAGAATTGTCCCGACCTCGAAAGCATGCTGTGAGGGTTACCTGTGATGCTACATTTAAAGTGCTGAGCTTGGTTCCTGGAACTCCATGAATGCCAGCTGTTCTAGACATACAATGAGAGTGTGTAACTCTCATTGCCACCACAGAAAGAGTGTGTCATCTTCACCACCGCAACACACAGTTCCTTGGCGGGCTTCCCTCCCCTCGACGTTTAGCTTTGAGGCTATCTTCGCTTTCCTTCCCACTTGGAGGTGGGGAAGGAAACTGGGAACAGGCCCCCAGAGGGGATAGATCTGAGCGGAAGCTTGGAGGAGGGAAGACGATCATCAACTATTGGCCATTGATTTGCTTGAGCGTCTTTGTGTCCTGCTAAACCAGAAGCCACAGAAGGAGCTGCTTTTGTTACCATTTCTCCCTAGAGCCTGTGACAGAGACTAGGTGCTTTATAAATAGTTGCTGCAGGAATGAAAGAGGGAGTCCAGCTCCTTCTGAGGACAAGCTCCCCTCCATGAAGTGCAAACCAAGGAGTCTCCTGGGGGATGCTTGGTGATGACGGGAGCATTCAGGGACTCCCAGATTCTTTCTTTGCATGCAAGAACCTCAGACAGTTGGTCTCGTAAATTCTTTGAATCCTGGAATCTCTGGGTGGAGAGAAGCTCTGGCAGCCCAGCTCCTCCTCCTCCCAGCAGAGCCTGGGCGGCAGAGGCCTGATGACCTGGCTAGAAAGGAGGCTAAGAGAGTGAGCAGGGGAAGGGAAAGTTCAGGGAGAAACCCCAACTGTTTCACCAAGGCAGAAAATAAATCAGAGATCAAGAGAGGGTGTGATCCTGGCTCCGCTATTTTCTGGCTTTGTTCTCTTAGGCAAATTCCTTCACCTCTGAGAGGCATAGTTTCCATATTTGTAAAAGGGGTGATAATATTAACACCAACCACATGGAATTGTGAGGATTCAGTGAGATAATGCATGAGACAAGGCCAAACCCACAGTAAGCATTCAACAATGTTCATTTTTAGGTACCTTATTTTTATTTGAGTAGACTCTTGTCCTGCATCTTATACCCATATTCATGTCTGACACTTTCCCCTGAGCCCCCATTTCATTATTTATATAGCTGGTTTCATGTAGCTTTAAGAGTTCAATGGCATTTCTGACAGACATAAGGCCTATTTCCATGAAGTGGCCCAAACGATCATATGTAAAGAAAGAAAACCAACTGGAGTATTTGTTAGCCTTGACCATTCAGAAAAGGCCGGACACTGGTGTGTCTGAACAAAAGAGGACAGGTGGTGGGTGGGTGGGAGAAAGAGCCTGGGACTGGGGGACTGGGGGCCTAGGTTCAAGGCCAGGGTCTGCCTTGATGCATTGTTTGGCTTCAGGAGGCTTCCTGCCCTTGGGAAACAAGGGAAGGCTGAACTTGGAGACCCTGGAGCCCATTCCATTCCTCCCAAGCCTGAGGGTCTCTTAAACCTGTAATGATCCGAACAGCTCCCCTCCTCCGGATGGGAAGGGGAATGGGAATGGGGTGAAGTGAGCCAGACCTGAGGGCCAGGATGCCACCCTTCCTCCCACCCCCCCATTCAGGCCTCATATACACCTCAGTTTACCAGGTGTTCCAGATCCATCCAAGTACCCCGTGACCGTTCCCCATACCATCTTAGCTAAGTCCCTCCAGGGAGAGGAGCTTCCACACCACACCCATTAATCCTCCTCTGTACATCTGGAAGGGGAGAAAATCCGTAACTTGCTGAGTGGGATTGAAGCCAGGTGTATGTGACTCCCAATATGTCACCACTGCTTTTTAAGAAATTATTTTGGCCAGGCACGGTGGCTCACATCTATAATCCCAACACTTTGGGAGGCTGAGGTGGGTAGATCACCTGAGGTCAGGAGTTGGAGACCAACCTGACCAACATGGTGAAACCCCATCTCTACTAAATACAAAAAATTAGCCTGGTGTGTTGGCGGGGCCTAGAATCCCAGCTATTTGGGAGGCTGCGGCAGAAGAATTGCTTGAACCAGGAGGTGGAGGCTGCAGTGAGCTAAGATTGTGCCATTGCACTCCAGCCTGGAAGACAGAGTGAGACTTTGTCTCAAAAAAAAAAAAAAAAAAAACATTATTTCAATCATCAGGACAATCCCAAGTATGTCTCATTCCCAAATGACAGGGGAATGGGCCATAAACCTAGGTGTCATCCTCAGCTCAAGCACCTGTATAGTAGGAACAGGCCCTAGAAGCTGAGTGAAGTCCAGAACCGTCATGGGGCACTCTGCTGTGCCATGGGCCTCTTCCTCCCTTTGGAACTCAGTTTTCTCATCTACAGAATGGCAGTGTTTGCTCCACAACCGCTAATATCCAGGTCGGGAGTTTGTGTTGCTGTGAGCCCAGGTCCCCACCCTGAAGCCTAGGACAGCCCCCTGAGCTTGGGTGGGAGAGAAGGGCAATGCAGACGTGACTGTCCTGCCAGGCGGGGGCGCCGCCGCCAGACGCACGAAAACAACCAAATAAATCAGGCCCAGGAACTCCTAATCCTTCCCGTCTGTGGCTGCTACCGCTTGCCCGGCCTGGGAGGTGGGCACCGCCCGGCCAAGGGTGCAGAGTCGGGCCAGCAGAGCCGGAGTGATGCCCGGCCATCCAGGAGTCCTCAGTCCTCGAGGTGGGAGGTTGGAGGGGCGACGGGGAGAGAAAGAAGGCTCTCCCGACACGGTGACTCAGGCCTCCCTGACCCTCTCCTGGATGGGCACTTTCCTTCGCCTCGGTCTATTTTTAGAGCCAGCTCTCGGCCTGAGAGCAGACTGGAGGGAAGGGGGGCCTCGTGGGGGGCGCAAGCCCCTGACTAGCTCCTCCCGCTCGGAGCTCAAGCCCCAGGCCCTCCAGCTGTCTGCCTGTAAAAGGATGGAAGCACGTGGAGGGTGGGTGTCAGGGGGTGCAGCGCAGGCCCGGAGAATGAGCTCCCCCCTCCGCCCCCAACAATGCCTGGCAGTTCCAGAGAACTGGGCGCGGCCTCCCAAATAACGATCTCTGTTAAGTGGAACCAGCAGCCTCCCGACGGTCGCTCTGTCTGCCTATTGGACCAGGGGCCAGGGCGGGGGTGGGGCTTTGGGCGACAGAACTGGCTAGGGTGGGAGAAAAGACGAAGTTGCCAGGTTCTGGGGATCCCGATCCCACCCCGCCGACGGCCACGCCTCCAGCACACTCTGGCCACGCCCCCGGTCTGCCTTTGGGCCACACTCGCGGCCCGGGTGCCTTCCCTGACTCCGCCCTGAGCCCGGCCTTCTATCTGGCTCCGCCCAGCCCTGGCCAACCTTAGATCCTGTCCCAATGTCCAGAGAGGCCTAGAAGAGGGGTAGCCTGCCTCTGAGAGGCATGGGACCCTCCTCCCGAGTGGAGGGCGTCGAGGGTGGGGCGTAGGGGAACGTTCGCGGCGCCGCGAATGGGGAAACCTCCAGGCTGCAGGATGTAGCTGCAAGGACCCAGCAGTCTGCGAGGCTGGAGTGGCCGAGGCCGCTCCGAGCATAGAAACAATCCTGTATACGTGGGCACAGAAAGGCCCAGGGAGGCACCTGGGCAGAAGTGCCTAAGACGATGCCCCTGCCACGGAGCCCTGGAGTGGGGGCAGCTGATGGTTCAAGACACATGAGCTCTGGGTGGCGAGTACAGTGACGTGGGGTTTGGGAGGCCCAAGTCAAGTCCATTCTTCTCGGGTGAGGGGCGGAGGATGAGAGGCGGAGCCCGGTCTCCGGGGCACCAGCCCTCCACCTAGCGGGAAGCTTGGGAATCGCGGAGTGCAGAGGTGGGGTGCAAGGAGGGTTCCCCCAGCGCCCGAGCTCCTATTTCTCCCTGGAAGTGCTACTGGCGCCTACCCGCCACTGTCCTGCCCAGCGAGCTCCATCTCCCGGATTCGCCCCAGCGAGAGAAAGGGGAGTCATTCTAACATCTGTCTTCCCTTCTTCCCCCACCTCCAGGTCCTGTCCCCTTCCCTTCTTCCTGGCAGTTACCCCTGGGAGCTGCCTCTGTCCGTCCCAGTCCCTGGAACACCTGACAGCTGCTCTTCCTGCCACCAGTTTTTTTTTTTTTTTTTTTT
>PVKP010036341.1:0-22542 GCA_004027715.1 Plecturocebus donacophilus | reverse complement strand
TCAAAAAAAAAAAAAAAGAAAAAAAAAATGGGGAGACCTGGTAGCAGCACCAGGCCTGTTTCCTGTGACAGCACATACCTGGCACCTGAGAAAGTGTCCACGCACCAGTGCACCTCCCCCCAGTTCCCACTGCTGGACACTACAGCACTCCAATCCTTTATCCCTGAGTAGGCCCCAAAGGCCTTTGAGATTGTGGTGCTCCCCACCCCCAATCTAGGCAGCATCCTCACAGGCCATGTGCGTGGCGGGAAAGGGGCTTACTTTCTGGAGGATGTGGGTGCAACCCTCCGGGACCTGGAGTTAGTTGCCACGTGCCTGGAGTAGGTATCAGCCCTGTGGCCGTGGCCCAGTTGAGTGGTGTTAGGGCGCAACTCAAGCCCCCAGGCCGCTGACCGCAATCCCTCGCTCCTTTGGGATCTGCAGAAACTGGAGGAGCAGGAGCAGCGGGCCCGGCAGCTCAAGGAGAGGTTGCGCAGCAAGCAGCAGAGCCTGCAGCGGCAGCTGGAGCAGCTCCGGGGGCTGGCAGGGGCGGCCGAGCGGGAACGGCTGCGGGCGGACAGCCTGGACTCCTCAGGCCTCTCCTCTGAGCGGTCAGACTCAGACCAAGGTGAGTGCCCCGAGGCTGAGGGGTTGTGTGGCCTTCGGGGCAAGCCAGGTCTTCTGATTGGACCCCTCCCTGCGCAGAGGAGCTGGAGGTGGATGTGGAGAGCCTGGTGTTTGGGGGTGAGGCCGAGCTGCTACGGGGCTTCATCGCGGGCCAGGAGCACAGCTACTCGCACGGCAGCGGCGCCTGGCTATGATGTTCTTCACCCAGGGAGGGCCTCTGCCCTCTGCTCATGCCAGGCCCACCTGCCAGGGAGGAGCTCTCCCCAAGCCTTAAGGGCTGTTAGGAGTCACCTGTTGGAATGGACTAAAAGGACCCTTTGTGGGAACAGGTGCTCCCCCACACCCTGCTGCTGGCTGCCAGGTAGGCCCTCTGGAAGGGGCAGGACTCATCAGGATCTCCCTGAACCCCTGCAGGGCAGGCAGCTTGGGCCTGAGCCCAAGCACCTGGCTCTGCTGCCTCCAAGGGGACAGAAACCTCTTGGGCCTCTTTCCTTCTTGGACATGTCCCCCTGGCCATTGCCTCACACAACTGTACAGTATTTTCATTAAAAGCCTCTTTCATAACTTCCCCTGTCCATAGTCTTACCTGATGAAAATGGGGGAACTCCCAACCACAAACCCACTGGAAGAGGAAATAAGATCAGTTCCCATCACTGACACTGTTGGCTGTGCCAGTCAGTGCACTTAATCCTCACAACTCGGAGGCTGTTCTGTCTCCACCTCACAGATGATGGAAATGAGGCTGAATGATGTGACTTGCCTGAGGTCCAAAAACAGTGGAGTCAAGATTCAAACCAAAGCCTTCTGACTCCAGAGCTGGGACTGACTGAATTCAACAAGTATTTATTGAGTGCCTATTATGTGCTAGATATTGTTTCAGGTACTTGAGACACATCAGAGAACAAAACCGAGAGCCCTGCCCTCGTGGGGCTTCCAGTCTAGCATTTATCGCCAGTTCACCTGCAGGCTACCTGGGGCCTGAGACAAGTCACTGCACCTCTGTGCTTGAGTCCTCAGCTGCCCAATGGGAGAATAAGCAGACCTGGCTCAGACGTGGATAACGTGCCTGGTGTACTGTGGATGCCAAACTGGATACCCTCAACCCACCACCCAGACAGTAGACAGAGCTGGAAGTAGATTTTTAATGATAAAGTACAATGGAGGGAGGGCAGAGGGGCTAAGCCAAGCTGTCTGGGGTGCTGTGGTGGTGGTGGGCTGGCTACACAAACTGCTGCTGCTGCTGCTGCTTCTTGGTGGCTGCCTTGCTGGCGAGGTCCTTGGCCTTCTCTGTAGCTGCCAGTGCCGTCTCCTTTGCCTTCTCCTTGGCTTCCTTGGCTGTCTCAACAAGTGTTTTGGAAGGGGCCTCACCTGTCACAAAGGGCAGATGGCTGGCTTCAGAGAGTGCCTGAAAGACCCACCTAATTTCCCTCCCCCATGACACCAACCTTCCCTGGGTCAGGCTCCACTAGAAAGGTGATACTCACCCTCCTCCCACACCCAGTACAGACAAGGAGTCCCAGCTCAGAGAAGGGCAATGACTAACCCAGACTCCACACCCACTAGGCTGAGTGAGCCTCTCCCTATGAGGAATCTCCACATACCCAGAAACTCACCCTGCAGCTTCGCCAAGATATATTCAAAACCCTTCATAGTCTTGGTCACGTTGCTTTTGAACCGGGCAAGACCAAATTCCTGGCAAAAGATGAGAAGGGGAAGGATACTGAGTTGCCCATTGACCCCAGCCCCAATACCAAAAGCCCTGGGTCCCAGAGCCCCAGCAACTCCCACAATACTGCTCACCTGGACAGCTCTGGAGACACCAAATAAGCTAGAGGAGACCCAGGCTTCACGGCGGATTTCAGTCCAGCCACTGTTGTCAGAGTTCACACAGTAAACACATCGTTCCTCCACCACCTATGCAGTCAGGCCAACCACAGTTGTGATACAGTCTTCCGTTTTGCCAACTTGCACATAAATTTGACTGCCTGTCTCTTTTCATGAGGGGAAGGAATACAATGAAAATCCATTCCTTCCACTGACTGCACTCCCAAGCGGTACTGACAGAGCAAGAAGCCATAAATAAGGTCATTTTGCTCTCAAAAACCTCTCTTCTGACCCTTAAAACTGGAAGGCACAAGGTCTCTTGAGATCAGCAAAGGGCCTTCCAGCCCATCCTGCTCCTGGATTTTCCTTTCATGCCTCTAGACACATGCAATGTTTGTAACCTGCCTTCCACCTGCTGCAGCTCTGGAGTTTCCTGACAGTCCAAATAAAAACAAACGTTTGCCGGGCGTGGTAGCTCATGCCTGTAATCCCAGCATTTTGGGAGGCTGAGTCGGGCGGATCACTTGAGGTCTGTAGTTCGAGACCAGCCTGGCCAACCTGGTGAAACACTGTCTCTAGTGTTTTACCACTGGGTGAAAAATTAGCTGGGTGTGGCGGCAGGTGCCTGTAATCCCAGTTACTTGGGAGGCTGAGGAAGGAGAATTGCTTGAACCCAGGAAGCAAAGGTTGCAGTGAGCTAAGAATGCAGCACTGCATTCCAGCCTGGGTGACAGAGGGAGACTCCATTAAAAAAAAAAAAAAATTGACAATCATCACACTTCTCATGATCAGATAGGAAAAAGTTGAACATTACTTTCCAGGAAAAACACTTAAGAGATCTTTCTCACACATCTGGAACACTATCTTAGTAATTTACCAAACACAGATGTGGTGCTCTTCTGTAACCATCTGAGATGACTTCAGATAACTGTCGGGCAGAGTAAGATACCCACTCAGATCTTGTGGGACAGTGCCCTCTATCAATCACATTTCTATCTTTTCACAAGACAGTAATATCTACCTCTCAAGGTTATTGAGCCAATAAGCTGAGAAAGAGAATTCGCTGAAAGCTTTCAGGATATTCACATATAAGAAGATATGTAGGATATTCCTTAAACCATAAGTTTAAAAGTTTCTTAAAAGCAATAGATCAAAGGTATATGGAACGCCCTTTCCCCAAATCTCAGGCAGAAATCCATTTAGGTAAGACAAGTAACAGTGAAACTCCTCTAGTCAAAGTGGGAAAAGGGGCTGAAAGCCTCTTCCGGAGACATATCCAAGGTACCTTATGGCTTGATGGGCTCCTGTTTGAAAACCACTGATGCTGGGTGAGGTGGTTCTCGCCTGTGATCCCAGCATTTTGGGAGGCTGAGGCGGGTGGATCACTTGAGGCCAGGAGTTCAGAACCAGCCTGGCCAGCATGGCAAAACCCAGTCTGTACTAAAAATACAAAAATTAGCCAGGCCTGGTGGTGCGTGCCTGTAAACCCAGCTCCTCAGGAAGCTAAGGCACGAGAATTGCTTGAACCCAGGAGGTGGTGGTGGCAGTGAGGTGAGATTGTGCCACTGCACTCCAGCCTGGGTGACAGAGTGAGACTATCACCAGAAAACAAGAAAAGAAAACCACTGCCGCCCCACATTCAGCATCACTCCTGTGCCATATACCTGATGGGAGTGCTTTGCATTTAGAACTTAGGGCAACTCAGTAAGATAGGTACCCCTCCCCTACTGTATGAATGAGTCAGGCAGGTCCAGAGAGGGCGACCAGCTGAAAAGAAGAAAATGTGAGGTCATACCCTACAGCTGTCACTCCTCAGTAACCCAGACCTGCCTCAGACCACAAAAGCCCCCTCATGGCTTTCTAGACACACGTATCTGAAGAGTTCTCTATTTGGGGGTGGGGGAGGCAGAATCACAGCAGGAGGTGTCTCACCATCAGCCGGGCGTGGTTGATGTTCCAGGTGAAGGTGGTCATGGTCTGATTCTGTGGGTCCACAATAGAGTCCTCCAGGATGTACACCGAGTGAGCAACATTAGCAGGAAACAGTCGCTCGGCCCAGCGAGGCATCCTGTTGGTCTTGGTCAGGAGTCGCCGGGACAGCAGTTTCTGGTCAGGGGTCACCTCCCGGTGTACTATGTCTTCCGTCAAGACATGTTTGCTGCAGGTGTTAAGAGTGAAGGTGGTCCTCAGGAGCCTGCCCCTAAGAGACTGCCCGAGGGGATTCCTATTTGGAGTCTCCAGGCTCAGAGAGGCCTTCCTGTGACCTTGCAGAGTGGTATGTGCTATGGTTCACACCAGAGTTAAGAGCCCATCCCAGGGCAAATTCCAACTCCCGCCATCTGGCTGACCTGGATTCCTGGGCCTTCTAGCAGGAATGGACCTCATGATTTATTGCACCTCAGGAAAGCGCCACGAGCAGAGGAATAGGATTTCCAACCCCAAGATCCCTCCCAACTCCCCTACTGCTACCTCTTCTTGTCTCATCACCCTGAGAAAAGAACGTTACACTAAGATCTCAAGTAAACCACCACCCAGGCCTAACCTCCCTTCAGGACCTTGCAGGCCTGGCCTGGCCGCTTCTCCGATAAGGTCTACGAAGGATTCGATGTCGAATTCTTTCTGTTCTCATTATTCGGGGATTATCCATACTTCGATCTCCACATAGCGAGATGGTGGGTTCTGCTCTCCCAAACACCACGTACCTATAGGGATTCGGGTACCGCTGCCAGAAGGCGGCAAACACTTGGTCCCAGGAACTCCGGAGCACGCTCTGGCCCAGGAAATACTTCACCATCGTCCCGGCCGGAGCGGGCTCAGCACCCACGCAGCATCAGGGGTGCGGAGCCTGGGAGGCACGCAGGGGCCGGGCCGGGCCGGGACTCGGCGCACACCAGCCGCCAGGCTCGTAGCTCAGTCACCACCGCACCGCGCCCAAACAGCTGCCGCTGCTGCCGCCGCTGCCATGAGTTGTCCGGCAGAACGCCACTTCCGGCGCAGCCACACGGCAGCCGCCGCTTCCGGCGCCAGCACCACGTGACCTTGCGGCCCCGCCCCCTCTCCCTCTTGCCCCCTCCCGCGGGAGTCGCGGCGCTGCGGGTAGGAGCCGGGTTGCTCGAGACCCTTGGTTCGATTGGTACTCCGAGCCGGAACTGAGCCTAGGCCGGGCAGGCGAGCGAATGACGGAGTAGCGAGCTGCACGGCGGCGTGCTGCGCTGTTGAGGACGCTGTCCCGCACGCTCCGAGGCCGCCCCGGGGCTTGGGGTCTTCGAAGGATAATCGGCGCCCGGGGCCCAACAGCTGGGGCACACTGGGCGCTGCCGAAAGTGCAAGGCCACGGCCAGATCTCGACCCCGACGCGCTGTCTCGAGTCGTAGGTTGGCGCCGTTTGGGGTTGCGGTCTGAGGCCTGGGCGCTGCCTGGGCCGAGCGGAGATCCGGGTTTGCCTCCCGTCCCCGCTCAGGACCCTGACGTGGTTGAAGCGGCCCCGGGAGCATGAGCGGGCAGCGCGTGGACGTCAAGGTGGTGATGCTGGGCAAGGAGTACGTGGGCAAGACGAGCCTGGTGGAGCGCTACGTGCACGATCGCTTTCTGGTGGGGCCCTATCAGAACGTGAGTGCACCCGGAGGGGCCAGGCACGGTGGGCGGGGGCGTAATCTGCACCTGTGGCCCCGATCTCTTCCCTCTCGTTGCAGACCATCGGGGCCGCCTTCGTGGCTAAGGTGATGTCGGTCGGAGACCGGACTGTCACATTAGGTATTTGGGTAAGTTCCCTGGGCATCTATTCTAGGGAGACTCATTCTTCAGGAGGCTTAGGTCCTGTCTATTACTGATTGATTTGTGGCCTCACAGACTCGTTTCTCATAGACCCGTTTCCTTATCTGGAAAATAGTGGGATCTGGAGAACATGGCCTTAAGTTTGACTCAGACCAGGGCTGAGCCTACCTACCTCCTCTTTAGGACACAGCAGGCTCTGAGCGCTATGAGGCTATGAGTAGAATCTACTATCGGGGTGCCAAGGCTGCCATCGTCTGCTATGGTAAGGGGGAGTTCTGGGCTGGCCCACAAGAAGTGGGTGCCAGGCTAGCCAGAGAACAGCCCGACCACTTGGTTGTGTCTCCTCCATGCCCCACACCAAGACCTCACAGACAGCAGTAGCTTCGAGCGAGCAAAGTTCTGGGTGAAGGAACTGCGCAGTCTAGAGGAGGTAGGTGAACAGACCTCACCAGAAGACCAAGGGCTAGGGTTCTGTTGGTCTGTGGAGGTGACGCTTGTCTTCTGTCTCAGGGCTGCCAAATCTACCTATGTGGCACCAAGAGTGACCTGCTGGAAGAAGACCGGAGGCGTCGACGTGTGGACTTCCATGACGTCCAGGACTATGCAGACAGTAGCTGTTCCTCGCCCTTTGGGGGGTGGGGGTGTGTGGCTGTCTGGGTGGATCACAGAAAATAGGGACTGCATTGGCTGCTAGGGCAAGGTACTCTAGAAGGGCTTCCTGGCCTCCTTGAACTGTGGGGTCCAGGAGCCTCCCTGAACTGCTGGCCCTCCCTTTTGTCTGCTTATCTGATTCTCAGGTATGAGGCTTTAGTCACTTCTTTTTGCAGATATCAAAGCTCAGCTCTTTGAAACATCCAGCAAGACAGGCCAGAGTGTGGGTGAGTGCTGTGCTGGGGCCTCACAGCAGGAACAGGCAGGGGAACCAGAGGAAGCTGAATAGGGAACAGAGGGCTGGGTCACTGGGAGATCCCAGGACTACTGGCATTGGGCCCTCACTGATCATCATTTCTCCTGCCAGATGAGCTCTTCCAGAAAGTGGCAGAGGATTACGTCAGTGTGGCTGCCTTCCAGGTGATGACAGGTGTGTGCTCCCCCAGCTTTTATGGAGACTTACTCTAGGCCCACAGCATCTAGCCCCTTTCCTGAGTTACCTGATCCCAACAGAATGGTGCTGAGCTGCCACCTCTTTCTTTGACAGAGGACAAGGGCGTGGACCTGGGCCAGAAGGCAAACCCCTACTTCTACAGCTGTTGTCATCACTGATTCACCACTCACCTGGCCTGGGAGAGTTAAAGGAATTCCCCAGAGTGGCTGGACCCAGCTCCTTTCTGGGCTTGGGTAGTCAAAATGTCTGAGCTAACCCAGGTCCTCATGTCAGCAGAGGTGGCACCTGCCTGTGCTGGCCCATGGAACGGAGGCAGCTTTGGGCTGACTGTGGGCATGAGGAGGGATAACGGCTGATTTGGACCCCAGGCTTCTGCCCTGGACAGCACTTGTGTCTGCAGATTATTTAAGTGGCTTCTGATCTGTAAATAAAATCAATGCACTGTGAATCACACCCAGCCCCTTTCCCTGCTGTGCGGATTGGGTGTCAAGACACCTAGTTCTTTCTGGGGCCACCCAGCTGGCCTCACTGCTTTATATTAAGGCTTTCCTATCTCTTATTTTCCTTTGGAAAACAAGACTTCTCCCCAGGGTTACAGCTGAGATACTGGGGCTGGGGTAGTACAAAGCTCACAATTCCTTCTGAGTGCTGATGAGTGCGTGAGCTGTGTCAAGATAAAAGGGTCAAGCACTTCATACAGGTTGGTCTGACCAGCTCTACTGCATCTGTCATGTTTGGGCCCATATGTCAGACCTGTGACTCAGGTCCTGAGCATCACAGTAACATCCTACAATGTGGTTTAATGGTAGAAAAGTCCTAAGTTCTGTAAGACAGAAAAGTCTAATGGATCTAGATTTGGTTCCAATTTAGAAAAGGGACTTAAACCCTCAGCTTGAGTTTCTCATCTGTAAAATAAGGTGACTACTACACAGCCCAAGGATTGTGAGATCCTAAGTGAAGAGTAATTCTAGTACTAAATGTTTTTCCCAATCTTCCCAAGCAATTTTTGTTGAAAGGGCAGGAAGTTGAGGACTAGGTCACAAGGGGAAGCAAACTCCCAAGTGTCCTCCAAAGTATTAGGCCTTGAAGGTCCATATATTTCTGAGGGATCAGGTGTTATTGTAAACAGAGCTGACACTTCCTGTTCAACCATAAGGAAATTTACTGTAGCTCTTTCCGGTATGGGAGGTGTGGCCCCAGTCCAGGGGCTTTGCCTTACAGTTTATCGTTTGCCTCTGCTTTCCTGCCTTTAAGCCTAGGCTGAGTCTTCCGCAGTGGACAACACCTGCCTTTGAAGAATATAAAACTTAGCCAATATGGTCAGACTCACACTTAGAAAGTGCTTTGGTTCCACTTCCTTTTAAAAAACCAATTCCTCAAAACTGCACTTCCTTCATGAGTGATGGAGGCTTCCTGTGTAGGGAGACTGAAACTGACACCAGCCACTCCCAACAGGAGAGAAAAAGGCTTGGGCAGCCCTGTGGCTGCGGGGAGGAAGCACACTGCTCCCATGATGTGCTTAGAGGAAGGGCTCAGCTCCACAGTATCCCTGCCCCGCCCCCACCCCTGCCCCTGCCCCATACTGTCTCCGGCTGGCTTCTGCTCTCACCCCAAACAATCCTCCCTCTTGTTAGGCTACAGCTCCCCACAACCAATAAAAACACAGGGCAAGGGCCATATATGAGTAAAGTTAAACTTTACTTTACAGTAATTTTTTTTCTATATACAAAGAATTACAGTACATGTTTATGGGGACTCCTACCACAGGGCTCCCCTCTTTCACTAGGAGTTTCACTTACAGCTGACAATCTATGGGGACAGGGGAGGGGGGCAAAAAACAATGATGGACCTTGGCTGATCCCCCCTGACCCCTTTCTTTACAATATAGATAGATGTTTATCATCAGCTTGCCTCTCTGCCAAGACCTAGGAAGCAGCTCTGCCATGAGCTGCTGTGTGCTGCCCTCCCCACCTTCAGCACACTCATCTACACACACACAGGTAGCACCCACCTCAATGAGACCGCCTTGCTCTGGCCTGCCCCAACCCTGGAAGTTGAAAACACTAGAACCATTTATTTCTGCTTCTACTCCCTGTGCCCATCTCTTGTCTAGAAAACTTCGCTTAACTTCCAGGACCTTACACCTGAAGCCCCACAATAACCTGATGTTTTGAAAGTCATGGGAAAGCAGCTCTAGAGAAGGGACCACATAAGCAGAAACAGCACATGTTAAAACTCAAAAACACTTCTTCTGAGGCTGTGGATTTCTAGTTAGATTCTTTCCACTTCCTTATAAAATATTACCCTTAATCTTCATAAGCAGTATAGGTGCTTCCATGAGTGGAAGAGGTAGAGAGGGGCAGAAGGGAGCCGAGGGAGACCCAACACCCAGAGCTCTCTAACAACTGGCTCCAGGCAGTGGACGGAGGCTATGGACAAGGTGGCCCCAGCCCTGAGAAACTCAATGGCCACCTTCACCTGGATACAGGATCTCTTCCACCTCTGGATTGCACTGGGCCACTCCAGGGTTGGGTATAGGCTTCACTGAGGATCTTCCTTCTCCCCACTTTTAACAAAGCCTCAAAGAAACCTTTCTATATAAAATCTCCTCCTCCCAAACAGGAATCTGGGTTTCTTAATCCGCTAGTCCCTCAACCCTTGGCAGTGCTTATTTATACCATGAAATTAGCACCATCATTACATTTGTTTGTGTGTACAAAACAATGATCTATTATTTCAGTTTACACTACAGCAGCCTCTGGCCCTGTTGCACTGGACCCTAGGAAGCTCAGCTGAGAACTAACTGGCCACAGCCAATGACAGGCTCCCACAGCAGCTACCAAGCAGTGATGCAGAATGTCTACACATGGAACCACTCAAATGAGACTTAGCAGGAAAGGGGCTGGAGGGAGCTCCTTCTCTACCATGATCTCAGACAGGTTAGGACACTGGGCTCCTCTAACCTGACTGACAAACCCCAAGAGGATGATGACTTTAAAAGCCTTAGGAGAAAATCCACCTTACAGGGGCTAAGGGTAAAACCTATCCAAGTTTCATGCTGTCCTCATTACTCCCTATTGGCGAAGCTGCCAGGACCAAACTTCCTGCCATTCTGTTCTCATGAGGCAACATTAGAATTATAACCCGGGAGTCCAGCTCCAGTGTGCAGACAGTGTCAAGCCTGGGAAGGGATCAATAGTACGTTTCATGCCCTGACTGTAGTGTGGGGTGAAGGATGTAAAGAATAACTATTTTCATCAATGCTAAAGATTTGGTTCAGAAGAGAGTCAACACAGTGATTTAAGTCATCTCAAACTCAGTAACAGGGTAAAGCAGACATTTAAACTGAGGATGTTTCCGTAGCAATGAGAGCTATTTGGCTATTAGACTTGGTTGGCTCCGTTAAGAGAAGCAAATTAGGCTTTGAATGTAAATTTCAACATTTTCCATAATTTTTTTCTGATTTAGCAGGGCTAGGAGATACATTGGCTTTCTAGCTACCTATGGAGCATATCAACCTTTGCCTTGTCCCTGGAAAAGCCTTCCTGGGGAGCTGGCCTCCAAGGCAAACTCTCTTGAGATCTCAATTTCCAAGCATAGTCAAATACCATCCTGCGTAAGGACCAGAAGTTTTCTAAGATGAAAGATTTCCTTTTCACTCCAATTCACATCCGCTTGGAAAAGGGGTCTTATTACAAGCTTGAGGAGACGTTCCCACAGGGCTGGCAAGGCCACTCCCTCCCCACCTTCATCCAAGAATCACATTTCCAACAGTTGTTCTGACTTTTCTTCTAATTGGATAGTGACTGCTTTCATGATTTTAACAATGTAGTATCGGATGCTGCTCTTGGCAGGCCCAATAACTCAAATTTCTAGTTTACAATTGTTTTCTAGTTTCCATTCAATGGCCCTTGAAGGAAGCCCAGATGTCCATCCTTTCCAATGACGAACTGCTCCCCAAAATGGCTCAGAAGCTGTTTTCCCAGGCAGATCTGGAATGAAGCCTCCAATGAATGGCGGAGAATGGAAAGAACCAAAACAAAACGACAAAGCAGCCAATCATGGCGCCTTTCCCTCACTCCCTCTTGTCCTGTGAGACATCTAGACTGCTGTCAATTTGATTACCTATGAAAGCCTACTTTAGAGAAGCTACTTTAGGATCAAACTTCTCCACTGAAAATTTTTACATAGCCTGCCCTCCCCCCACCCCCCTAAATTCACAGTTTATTTCATGAAACAAAGAGCTACGGCAATTTAACACACAACATAGTGAAAGGAGACTCTGACAGTGCAGTGCAGATATCTTTTTCTGATCACAACTACAGATGACTGGAGAGAAAAGGGCACAGGACTGGCACCAAGCAAACCCTACTCATATGACCTAAAAGATTAGGGAAAGGGACCTACTAGCTGCAGTTATATACTTATTATTCTCACACATGATAAATACTTAATATAATGAACTTTAATGTTCTGGGTGAATTTCTTTAAAAATATCTTTTTCATGGTTTAAAATTCTTTTAAAAGAAAATAAGATGCTTTATGTTTTCTCTTCCTTTTGAACAAAGAGCTTTTCCTCTTTGATAATGTGGGAAGAGAGAGAGGATGAAAGGGGAGAACTAGGCAGGTGGAATTCACAGAGGAGATTCCGAGGTCTCAGTGAAATGCAGGGATAGGCCCCTAAATTTGGGACAGCCCTGCCCAGCCTCGTCCCTCTGCCTGAGTTCAAGTGTCTCAACCTTAGAGACAGGCTTTGGGAAATAAAAACAGATTCTATTTTTAGATAAAGCGCAAATGCTTCTATAATAACTATTGTTCCCTCCATGGAAGTGATGGGAGTAACCTCAATAAAAACTTGAGGAAATTGGGACCAAATACAGAATCCTAGTGAGCATGTGAAAGCCATAAATAAGAGAGAATGGCCAGGAGATGTTAGGGCCAGGGGATGGCCTGCTGGCCAAAGCTGCTGGCTAAGTTGGCAAAGCAGAGAGGTAAACATGTTGGTCTAAGAACAAAGAAGGGGTGGGTAAGTGGGAGGAAACTAGCCAAACAGCACTTCCTGTTGGCAGTCTGTGAGCTGGGTGAATGGTAGGGCAGGGTAGCACCAACAGATTTCCCAGCCCTTGGGCCCCAGCTCAGGGCAGCAGTAACAGATAATCAGCAGTTATTAGGAGTCGTCTTAGCTGGACATTGCTCTAAACACCACCTCTCGCCAGTCTTCAGGAAAGAGTTCTGGCTTGCCTTTGAGCTAGGTCAGCAGGCAAGCACTCTCAGTACAGAGCACAGCAATTTTCAGGGAGACAAAGACAACTCCCTCCACTCAGGAGGGAAAAGGATTGGGGAAAAGTGATTTCCTATCAGGATCTGGTACTCTTCCTGAAGCTGGTGTGTCTAGCTCAGAGCTTGTCAGAGATTCCGAACTATGTCCACTGCCCGAGGCTCTGAAATCTGAAAGCACCTGAGTGTTTTAGGGAAATGGGGATGGGGTGGATTCATGTACAAGGAGAAAAATAGGTAGAAACAAAAGTAAAGAAAGAGAAGCTTGCCAAATGCCTTCTTTCACTGCTGGAAAGCTACATTCGCATAGTGCCCAGCTCTCCCTGACCACCTGCTCCTCCAAGGACTGATCTTTAGACTCTGCACAGCCCATACAGAAGCAGCAGTGGCTACCCCAGCCAAAAGCCTCACTTGGCTTCAATGCAGCACCCTTCCGTCTACAGAGGAGTCCTCTTGTGAGTGTGCGTGCATGCACACGCACCTATGCACACCCCAGCCAAGAGACACTTACTCAACACAACCACTTCTGGTGCCACAAAGGACATTTCAAAATGAGTCTAAAACCCCAGGGCCCCTCAGAACTTCCTGTTATTTCCTGGTCAAAGGTTCTTGAAAGTCTTGGAATTTAGGCTCACAGGGATGAGGCCTTATTTATCTCTGTATCTACCATCAGTGACTAGCACCCGGCCTAGAACATGTGAATGCTCAGGAAATCGCCACTGATTTGACAGAACACCATTTCCTTCCAAGGGTTCCTAGGTGCCCTCAATGGGGCTCTGTCTGGTTGGGGAAATCTGGTTTGAGAGCCCCTATACCTTCCAACCTGACAAGCGGAATTGAATTCCATACTTGAATCCAGAGTGGACTTTTTATTTCACGATGACCATGTGGAAAAGTTGAGGGAAAGAGACCCAAGTCTGTCTGTCTCCTTGGTTGGGGCCCACTGGATTTTCATACATGGTTCACACAACCATAAGCCCCCACTGTATAATGTCACAAGAGTTCTGAGTGTTGGGATATAAGGAAAGAATAACAGTGGGAAAGTGTTGGGGGCAGATTTCTTTTTCTTCAAGGGGGAAAGAAATAAAAGATTTCCCCTCCCCAAATGGTACCCTGGGGGCAGCTTGTTCGTTCATGTTAGATTGATTGGTATTACTTCTGTTCTGATTCTGCACACTTGTGACTGGAAGGAGCCTGGTTAAGAGCTGGAAGTGTATTTTGCTCTGGTTTGGGGTCTTGCCCTCTTCCAAGAGACCAGCAAGTCTGTGCCAATGTCTGTGTGCTCCCAGCAGACCAGCATGACTGTGCCAGTGTCTGTCCAGCCACTAGGGGCCAGAGCCCTGCCCGCGTTGAAGCTTTTCCCAGGGCCCAGGGACTTTGCTCTGTGGTTACCAACTTCTTTTCTTCAGTGGGGAGGGAGGCTGGGGTTTTCCCAAGAGACCTAAAGGATTGCCCACTCTTGGCAGCAAGTGTAGGTAGTTGCTGGCCTCCGACCATCTGCTTCATCTGCTTCATCAGGCCTGGGGCTTGGCTAAGAGGCCCTGGGGTCTGCTCAGTCCCTGCAGGAGCTCTTCCTGAGGCCTGAGTTGTTGGCTCATATAAAAAGGCCTTGGCAGGTGGCTGAGAAAGAAGTCTGGCCTGGGTGAGTGATTTAACAGCTTGCCAGGGGTCCTCTGAAGGGGCCGCTGCTTTCCCAGGTGTCTGAAGAGGATTTGACATGCTGCCTTTCTCAACAGCTCTTGGTATATGCCCCAGACCTTTGCTGGCAGGCCATGAACTTGACTCCAACACTGGTATCTTCTCATTAGCCTGTGGTGTGACCTCATGAGGTGAAGCTGCCCGCTCCTTTTGGCGAGGAGTTAGGTCTATGAGATCCATCACCAAAGCAGCTCTATTTTTTGACTGAGTGTTCTGGTCCACAGGCCTCAGTGCTTTTTCTTTAGCTACAAGGGTCTGGACCACAGCTGACAGTACTTTCTCAGGAGGCGGAAGTCTCTGGGACAAAGAGGCAGGGGGTTTATCAGAGGGCTTGTCTGAAGTCTGGGGTTTGGGACTGCTGGTAATGAGCAGTCTGTCTGATGGCGGAAGTCTCAGGCCAGTGGGAACTGGGGTTTTCTCCAGTGACTGGGGCCTTGAGCTGGCAGCACCTATGGATTTATCCAGCCTTGGGTCAGCCGTCCCCAGAGGTCTTTCCAGTGGTTGGGACCTGACTGAGGGTGAGGAGCTTGGGCTGGTCACTGGAGTGAGTTTGTCAGATAGCTGGGGTCTTGGTCCTCCCACTGCTGGTGGCCTGTCCAGTGGCCTCTGGCTGGAAACCAAGGATTGGGATTTGGTCCCTGACCCAGCAAGGTCTCTGACCTTATCTAAAGGCTGGGGCCTGGAGTCAGTTCTCTCAAGAGGTCTTTCAGGTAGCAGTGGCCTCTGACAAGTCCCTGCCAGAGCTTTTTTGGAGAGTGACAGCGTCTGGTTGGTGTCAGCAGGAGGTTTATCTGACATTTTGGGTGCCTGAGCAGCCATTCCTGATGATTGCTCTGCCAGGTGAGTGCTTGGCCCTGGAGGCAGCGGTACTGGGGGAGGCACATACTCACGGATCTCCCCAGGTTCCAGAGGATTGGGCCCACAGGGATCATGCTCAGTACAAGACAGACGCCCATCCAATTTGGAAATGAAAAGCATCCCTTCTCGATGCTGCTTGCAAAAGGAGCTGGGGCACATCTCACAGAAGGAGGCTGCTTCCTTCCCACAGATGTCACACTGATGCCATGGACATTCCCATTTCCCTGAAAACACAGAAGTAAAACAAAAGTTTAGGAAAAAAGAGATACATATCACATGGGCCATGGCTATGCTACAGTCTGAAGGCATGGATGATGACTCTCCTTCACATTGCTCCTGGTTCAGCTAGCTTATGCCACTCACTAGTCACCTCTTGCCCCAGAATTCCAGCTTCTTCTTCTGCACAGAATAAACAGCGAATTATCAAATAGCAACTGGTATCAACTTAATATACAAGCAAAGGAGTAAATCAGTATTTCTATGACTATTTCCAGCAAGGAGGTGGGGGGGGGGGTGCGGGGACAGCATAAAGCTTCTTTAACATGAAACTTAAGATATTTACTTTCATATTTTGGAACTCTCCATTTGTACTATACAGCTTTTAAATTAGCAACTCAAAGAGAAATATCTCAGCTATTTAGATTCTTGCTTATTTGTATATTAGCAATAATAGAAAAGATATAAAATTATGAAAAATGGATGATTTACCTTTGTTCAATTTTAAGTCTTGAGACCAGCACAACACATTATATGTTGTTTGCATGAAGTCAGTAGAAAATACCCAAAGCTGACCTGAGCTTTTATCTACCTTGCCCCATTTCATGAAACCTGAGAGTCTTGACCAGGGAAAGTGTTTCCACCTTCACATGAACTACACTAGCTCCCACTCCTGGCAAATAGGCTAGATTGGTTCTGTCATAGCCTATGCCAGTGACAGTCCTGAGCAATTGATTATAAAACAATTCCACTTCCTAGTGCTGACAGGTCAATGTGATAGTCTTGCCCTCATCCTACTTCAGTTTATTTCATGACCTTGGCCAACATACACTGAAGGAAAGCCAATTTGGGGACAAATTCCTTATACTTATATCCCAAAATTCTTCAGCTTCTGCGATTCTTGGAAACAGGTCACCAGTAATGTATAATCTCCTCACCCTGGAACAGCTCCCTACTGGTTTCTCTTTTTTGTCCTTTAAAATAGATGGCATATCCAAATCCCTAAAATCCTCTAACTCCAAATCACTAAGGTTCTCAATTTCTTCAACTACAAATTTACTGGGTACCACATCCACCTGAGCAGCTTTCTCACGTGTTAACTGATACAAACTGATATAACCACATCTCCTTTAGAGAAAAAAGTCTACTTTGCATGGGAGAAGACCCCACTAGGGGTAGGGAAGCAAGGTAGGAAGTGCTAAAAGGGTGGCAATCCATTTCTCACAGACTAGAACCACCTAAAGGCTTTACTATCTCAATCTTTCTCTAGAAAGGCAACATGATTTAATAGTCTTGGAGTAAAAAACCCAGCTCTCCATCTATGTGTGCAAGGTCACCTCATCAATCCTAACTCTGTTTCTTCACATGCATGATGGAAGAAAACCAACCTTTATGGGTTGCTAGCAGGATGAATATCATAAATGTAAGTAAAGGACTTGAAACACAGCAAGTGCATTTCTGTTCCATTCTTCATAACTAAGATTTCTAAGCCTTTGTTTTCATTATTTCCAGACTGAGAAAACAGACTATATCCCTCAAAATTATGCATGGGAAGACCAAATGGCACTTACTTCCAGGCTGAAGCAAATGACATGAGACCCTGAGTATTATGGAGAGAACAAGTAGCATTATGAATGGATTTTGGCACCAACCTGCTGGTCGCTTGGTCAGATTGAGACAGTCTGCATGGTAAACTTTTGGGCAGCCTGGCTTCTTGCAGGAAACAAGCTGGCCAGCATCCCCGCAACTAAAACACTCATCTTCTCGCTCCTTTGTGATTTCACCCTGGGACCTGCGCTTCCCCTGTTGCTTCTTCTTGAATTTCTTTGACTTTTCTTCTGTGGCAATGGGTTGATTCTACAGGTCAGATATTGAGCAGTCAGCATTCTGTCAACATGTTAGTACCAATCTTAACCAGGTTAACTATCCTTTCTGAGCCTCATTCTCTTCTCTGGGAAAAGAGATTGTCATGAAGATAAAATGCAGTAAAGGTACCTGGTACGTCACAGATACGTAGCAATAATTACCACTTTTGTATCAACTACTCTTACCACCTGAACAAAATAGAAGACAAAAATCCTTCTGTTTTTGCTGATACATAAGGCCAGTGTTAAATGTCATGCCTTTGGTAAGTTATTTATTTATTTATTTAGATGAAATCTTGCTCTGTTGCCCAGGCTGGAGTGCAGTGGTGCAATCTCGGCTCGCTGCAACCTCCACCTGCTGGGTTCAAGCAATTCTCCTGCCTCAGCCTCCTGAGTAGCTGGAATTACAGATGCGCACCTGCCACCACACCTGGCTAATTTTTCTATTTTTAGTAAATAAAGACGGGGTTTCATCATGCTAGCCAGACTGGTCTCGAGCTCCTGACCTCATGATCTACCTGCTTCGGCCTCCCAAAGTCCTGGCATTACAGGCATGAGCCACTGCGCCCAGCCAAAGTTTTATTTTTATATTTGTCTACTTCCAAAACTAAAGAAGGTTTCTGTGTGTATATACATGTTTCTCGTTCATTCAACAAAGCATAATTGAACTTATTATGAACACTATGTTAAGACACAAAAAGGTTAATGCATGGTCCCTACGGTGACCATGAATTAACTTCAATTAACTTTACTTGATACACATCAAGTCAAATTAGCTTCATGTCCACCACTCCCAAGATGGACCCTGGAGCAGCCAGCAGATGTCCTCTCCGTGTTCCCTGCAGCTCACACTTGGGTCATCAAATCCTGTGGCTCTTTATCACATTATTCATTTTAACCCAGAAGCATCTAGGACCAATCTACAAGGCTTAATGGAGGTCCATCCTATTCTGACAGACCACTGTCTACTAAGAGTCCACAGTGATCTCTCATTTCTCAGTTACTGCTATAGCATCTACCTCTCACTGATTCCTGTAAAATGCTATCCTATGCAGACCTCAAGAATGCAGAAACAGATATCTGTAGTACACCATTAAATATGGGTTAAACTCAGTTACTAATTTAATTTATAGGAAAGTCAACGAACATCTTAAGGAACACCATTAAACCAACAAAAACTAAACAAAAAGCAAAATAAAACCCAATATAGAGGTGATTCTCCTTATTTAACAAGATACAAAACAATCATTGGATGTTCTTCATTTTCACGTTACTGTTCAAAATTATGTACTTTTTTGGACAGGCGTGGTGGCTCATGCCTGTAATCCCAGCACTTTGGGAAGCCAAGGCAGGTGGATCACCTGAGGTCAGAAGTTCAATACTAGCCTGGCCAACATGGTGAAACCTTATCTCTACTAAAAGTACAAAAAATTAGTCAGGTGTGGTGGTGGGCACCTATAATCCCAGCTACTTGGAAGGCTGAGACAGGAGAATTGCTTGAACCTGGGAGGCGAAGGTTGAAGTGAGTTGAGATCACACCACTGCACTCCAGCCTGGGCAACAGAGCGAGACTCCAACTCAAAAAAAAATTTACTTACTCTTCTTATTAGCTTCTGTGTTAATTTACATGTTTTCAGTTCTTAATGTTGAGTTTCAAAATTGAAAAGGCATATGGAACATACTCCACTGAAGCCACTAGTCTACTTTGCATCAAAATTAAACTTCAATTTTTACTATGCTCTTACTTATGATAGAGAAATCTTGAAGCATCCAGATGTTCATCTAGTATGTCCATCCATTATATAAAAAAATTAACACAGTCACTAAAAATAATCAGCAAAGACTTTAAAAAAAATAAGAGGATACAAATGTGGAAATGATACTTAACAGTTACAGAATTAGAATTCAACTTTTCAGAAAGTGCACACTAAAAAACAGGAAGACACAATAATGCTTATACTTTGTTATAATGGGGATATTAAGAGTTCTACTTTTATCTATGATGTTATGCTACATTTAGAAACTTAAACTCCAGATTTTTGGTATCTTCAGAAAGAGAAACTGAGGGGGAGAGGGAGAGGGAGAGAGGGAGAGAGGGAGAGAGAGAGAGAGACAGACACAGATATACCAAGAATCCAAGTGGCTTCTTAGGAGATGTGAGATAAAGACAAGGGTGGTAACTAGTCTTCTTTATAAGGTCCTATTTCACAGCATTATTATCTAGAAAAGGATCACCAGTTAAAGTCAGATGGTGCAAAACACTTCAAGAATATCCTTAAAAACTTCTATGTAATTGATCAGCCAAATGCTTAGTGAATTGCAAGTGGCCCTATCAACACCTATTCAATGTCATTAATTTCTTTTTTTGTTGTTGAAATGGAGTCTTGCTCTGTCGTCCAGGCTAGAGTGCAGTGGTGTGAACTTGACACACTGCAATCTCCACCTCCTAGGTTCAAGTGATCCTCCTTCCTCAGCCACCTGAGTAGCTGGGACTACAGGCACGTGCCACCACGCCTGGTTTTTATATTTTTAGTAGAGATGGGGTTTCACCATGTTGTCCAGGCTGGTCTTGAACTCCTGACCTCTGGTGATCCACCTGCCTCAGCCTCCCAAAGTGCTGGGATTACAGGCATGAGCCACCACGCTTGGCTCAATGTCAATAATTTCAAAGAAATATCTTCTTAAAATGAAGACTGCACTGACACTGTTAGGGAGGAGGTAGGACTGCACCACTAATCCCAAAGCAGAAGTCTGGAAAGGTGGTACCTTTGGCCTTACACCCAAAAAGCCACTGCAGTTCGGGGCTCCACATTTGCAAACAGTCTTTCCATTCCCAAGACATTCTAGGTTGTAGTTGAAGGTAAGTTCAGTGCCTGCATAAGAGACCATGAAAATATTAATATCTATGGTTTTAATTATATTATTTCTGTATTAATTACAAAGCATACCAAATCCCAGGAGAACAAATTAAATTTAAAAAGAATTTTTAAAAAGGATTAACTCTAATCCTATATTTTAATAAATTCTAATCCCATGACATTAATAATCAGCTAACAGAATTTACCAGAGAAAACTTAAATGGCTTAACAAGTAATATTTAAGATAACTTTTACTATAGAGGTGTTGATTACCTCAAGTTGTTTTTCATTTGTTTACTAACTATTCAGATTCAAAATACGTAAATTCATTACCAAAACAAACAAAAAACAACTTATCAGTGTCAGGCCCTGGGAATACAGGTATGAGGAAAACCCGTTTGTCTGTTCTCAGGTGAACACATGTTACCTGGCAGCACTCTGGAGAGGCATCTCAGTACAGAATAACACTGGAAATATGTAGATTACAGAGTGGTTGTAGGTCCAGTTACATCACAGCCTTAGCAGGGTAATATGAACCCTGAGCAGCCCATTTTAAAATGGAGAAATCTAACAAGCTTATTGAGAGAATATGACATAATGCACATAGCAGTAATTTGTAAACTTTAATAAAAATTACTCAAAAAAAAAAAAAAAAACTGTCCTCTTTCTGTCAAAGGTCCATTTCATCAAAAGTGTGAGAAGAAATAAAAGAAACATTCAAACTTAAAGCCCATAACTAAAAGCCAGTTATGGAAGGCCTACCAAAAATAAGAATTTTATGTAAATATACAAAGAGGTTACCTTGCACAGGGGTTAATAGTTTACAGTTACTGTATAAAGTAACCACCATTCCTATTAAAAATTGTCAAGTTTTAGGAAGATTTCCCTTTGCAATCTGACATGCCTTTTATCAGTGAGACTGATATACATAGTTTTTCATCTAATGTTGAATAAAATCATTAGTATCATTATTTCTTTATTCAAATATATTCAAAATACAAAGCAGCTAACTTAGGGGTCATGCTGTAGGAATAGCAGAATTATTCACGGCCTGATGAGAGGCTCATGCCATAAGAAGCTTGCAGGCACTGAGTGAGACTGACCAATATAAAAGGAGGGTCATGTTTCCCATCTCATGCCTGAACTTACTTGATTGAATCTTTGGTGGTTTTATTCACACTGTGTTTTTTTCTTTTCCTTTCTTTCTTTTTTTCTTTTTTTTTTTTTGAGACAGAGTTTCGCTCTGTTGCCCAGGCTGGAGAGCAGTGATGTGATCCCGGCTCACTGCAGCCACTTCTGCCTCCTGGGTTCAAGCTATTCTCCTGCCTCAATCTTCCAAGTAGCTGGAATTACAGGCGCCTGCCACCATGCCTGGCTAACTGCTGTATTTTTAGTAGAGAAGGGGCCAGGCTGATCTCAAACTGCTGACCTCAAGTGAGCCGCCCACCTTGGCCTCCCAAAGTGTTGGGATTATAGGCGTGAGCCACTGTGCCCAGCCCCACACTGTTTTTTTCTTCATAAAAGATTCATGGATAACTAAATTTTTGGAGACATGATGTGCTTATCATATAAATCTACCTTATACATAAATATAAGAAAGCAGGGGGGAGAGATCCAAGATGGCCGATTAGCAACAGCTCAGGAATGTAGCTCCCAGTGAAAGCACAGAGAACGAGTGGACGCCGCATTTTCCGACGAATTTTTGTTGCCCACAGACTGGGAGATTCCCGGCAGAGGAGCCACACGGGTCGCCAGCGCGACTCTTTTGGCCGGCGCGGCTGTTTTGCCAGTACCCCAGCGGGCGCTTCCTGGTGTGGAGTACATGGGACGGACGGGCTCGGCTGGTCCCATCCCCACAAGGAAAACAGCAATTGGAAGCGCTGAGGACTGAGAGTTTCACAGCAAGCACAGCGAACCCAGGAAAGTCCGGCTCTGTGGGGAAGGGGCGTCCGCCAAGGGAAAACTAAGAAACAGAAAAACTTCATCACGGGTGGAGAGAGATCCAAGATGGCCGCATAGCAGCAGCTCAGATTGTAGCTCCCAGTGAAAGCTCAGAGTGAGTGGATGCCGCAATTGCACATGAATTTTTGATGCCCACAGACTGGGAGATTCCCGGCGAAGGAGCCACCTGGGTCGCCAGCGCGACTCTTTTGGCCGGCGCGGCGCTTCTTGGTGCGGAGTGTACGGGACTGGGTGCCCAAAGGCTCCGCTGGTCCCATCCTCACAAGGAGAACAGCAATCGGAAGCGCTGAGGACTGAGAGCAAGCACAGCTGAACCCAGGAAGGCCCAGCTCTGTGGGGAAGGGGCGCCCCCCGAAGGAAAACTAAGAAACAGAAAAAACTTCATCACCAACAAGCCGGATGTCCACTCAGAGACCCAATCTGAAAGTCGGCAATTACAAAGACGACAGGTGGATAAATCCACAAAAATGGGAAGAAACCAGTGCAAAAAGGCTGAGAA
>PVKP010036340.1:0-22542 GCA_004027715.1 Plecturocebus donacophilus | reverse complement strand
ATTTGTTATTTTCATCCCCTATTTCTTCCTGTCTCCATTGTTAAACACAATTATTGGCATAAAAGAGGTTTTTAATACCCATTTTTAGACTGTATTCTAGCCTGGGCAATAAAACAAGAATCCCACTCTCTCTCCCTCTTTCTCTTCCTCTTTCTTGCTCTCTTTCATTCTTTTTTTTTTCTTTCTTTTGCTGTTTCTTTCTTTCTCCTTTTCTCTCTTTTTCTAAAATCTCTTCCTCTTTCTCTTTCTTTTCTTTCTTTTGCTGTTTCTTTCTTTCTCCTTTTCTCTCTTTTTCTAAAATCTCTTCCTCTTTCTTTCTCTTTCATTCTTTTTTCTTTCTTTTCCTGTTTCTTTCTTTCTCCTTTTCTCTCTTTTTCTAAAATCTCTTCTTCTTTCTCTCTTTCATTCTTTAAAAAAAAAAAGAATGGGGAAGGTACCAGAAATAAATAAGACCACTTAGTAAGTGAGAAGACATGCTTGCTTTGTTGGTTGTGTGGTTCATTCCACAATGAGTTTGGGCATCTTGTGCCAAGCACGGCCTAAAACAAGCAGTAGCACATTCAAATGCCTGCAGATGGGAATTCAAGTGAAATGAAGAGGGTGAGTCCTCATTGAGGGAGGAGTAGGTTTCTGCTCATTGTATCTATTAAAGGACTGTGAGTCTTGAGATGTCAGATCTTCCCATTTTCCAAGAGAAGCCAAAAGACTGGAGGGGCTTTTTTGTAAAAGTTCTCAATGTTGTCAACTAATTAAATAATTTTATTTTGTGGGGCAAGCTAAACATAATCTGTTTAGTGGTGTGCATTCTCTGACTTAGGTAGTGTAAGCCTGATTGTGCTCTTAGTGCAGAAACAGAACATCAATATCTGTTATCCAAGCTAGAAAGCAATAACGCCTAGAGTCATGCAAATGCCGAAGACCCAAGGCAGGGGCGATGAGAGGAGCAATGCATGCAGGAAGTAGCATTGATCTGGACCCTGGAACACCAGTAGGATTTAGAGGTGGGTCAGTGCCTTCTGCCCAGAGTGGGGAAATACAGGTTGGTTATTTTTATTTATTTATTTATTTTGAGATGGAGTCTCGTTCTGTCATCAGGCTGGAGTGTAGTGGCGCAATCTCGGCTCACTGCAACCTCTGTCTCTCGAGTTCAGGTGATTCTCCTGCCTCAGCCTCCCGAGTAGCTGGGACTACAGGCACGCACTACCATGCCCAGCTAATTTTTGTATTTTTTAGTAGAGATGGGGTTTCACCATGTTGATCAGGATGGTCTTGATCTCTTGGCCTCGTGATCCACCTACCTCAGCCTCCCAAACTGCTGGGATTACAGGCCTCAGCCACTGTGCCTTGCCCAGGTTGGTTATTTTGAGTAGCAAATAGTTCAGTGTGTTAGCAGCTGCAGGCTGTGGAAATCTTTCAAGTATAGAAAAAAATAAACAAAAGCCCTCCCCATAATCTGCATGAGCTCCCATAAACACACAAAACCTCCCCAAATGAATTATGCAGTGTAGGTTTAAAAGAGAATATGAAAAAAAAATTTTCCAGTTTTAGTGAGATACGATTGACAAATAAAAAACATATACATTTAAGGTGTACTACGTGATGATTTAATGCACATACATATCATGAAATGATTACCACAATCAAGCTAATTGACATATCCATTACCTCACATAGTCACCTTTTTGTGTGTGGTAAGAATACTTAACATCTTCTCTCTTAGCAAATGTCAAGTATGTAATACATTTATGCATTGCTTAATGATGGGAATATGTTCTGAGAAATGCATCATTAAGAGATTTCATTGTTGTGCGAACATCGTGGAGTGCACTTACACAAACTGAGGTGGTTGAATCTATAAATTACTTAGGGCAGTATGGCCATTTTCATGATATTGATTCTTCCTAACCATGAGCATGGAATGTTTCTCCATCTGTTTGTGTCCTCTCTTATTTCGTTGAGCAGTGGTTTGTGGTTCTCCTTGAAGAGGTCCTTTACATCCTTTGTTAGTTGTATTCCTAGGTATTTTATTCTCTTTGTAGCAATTGTGAATGGCAGTTTGCTCATGATTTGGCTCTCTGTTTGTCTGTTATTGGTATATAGGAATGCTTGTGATTTCTGCACATTGATTTTGTATCTTGAGACTTTGCTGAAGTGGCTTATCAGTTTCAGGAGATTTTGGGCTGAGACTATGGGGTCTCCTAAATATACAATCATGTCCTCTGAAAATAGAGACAATTTGACTTCCTCCTTTCCTAATTGAATACCCTTTATTTTTTTTTTCTTGCCTGATTGCTTTGGCTAGAACTTCCAAAACTATATTGAATAGGAGTGGTGAGAGAGGGCATCCTTGTCCCATGCCTAATTTCAAAGGGAATGCTTCCAGTTTTTGCCCATTCAGTATGATATTGGCTGTAGGTTTGTCATAAATAGTTTTTATTATTTTATGATATGTTCCATTGATACCTAGTTTATTGAGAGTTTTTAGCATGAAGGGCTGTTGAATTTTGTTGAACGCCTTCTCTGCATCTATTGAGATAATCATGTGGTTTTTGTCTTTGGTTCCGTTTATGTGATGGATTATGTTGATGGACTTGCTTATGTTGAACCAGCCTTGCATCCCTGGGATGAAACCTATTTAATCGTGATGAATAAGCTTTTTAATGTGCTGTTGCATTCGGTTTGCCAGTATTTTATTGAAGATTTTTGTGTCGATGTTCGTCATGGATATTGGCCTGAAGTTTTCTTTTTTTGTTGAGTCTCTGACGGGTTTTGGTATCAGGATGATGTTGGTCTCATAGAATGAGTTAGGGAGGATTCTCTCTTTTTGTATTGTTTGGTATAGTTTCAGAAGGAATGGAACCAGCTCTTCTTTGTACGTCTGGTAGAATTCAGCTGTGAACCCATCTGGACCTGGACTTTCTTTGGTTGGTAGGCTATTGATTGCTGCCTCAACTTCAGCCCTTGTTATTGGTCTATTCAGGGTTTCAACTTCTTCCTGGTTTAGGCTAGGGAGGATGCAAGTGTCCAGGAATTTATCCACTTCTTCCTGGTTTACTGGTTTATGTGTGTAGAGCTGTTAGTAGTTATCTCTGATGGTAGTTTGTATTTCTGTGGAATCAGTGGTGATATCCCTTTATCATTTTTTATTGCATCTATTTTATTCTTCTTTTCTTTTTATTAGTCTGACTAGTGGTATATTTTGTTGATCTTTTCAAAAAACCAGCTCATAGATTTATTGATTTTTTGAAGGGTTTTTTGTGTCTCTATCTCCTTCATTTCTGCTCTGATCTTAATTATTTCTTGTCCTCTGCTAGCTTTTGAGTTTCTTTGATCTTGCTCCTCTAGATCTTTCAATTTTGATGATAGGGTGTCCATTTTAGATCTTTCCTTGTTTCTCATGTGGGTGTTTATTGCTATAAATTTCCCTCTCGACACTGCTTTAAAGGTGTCCCAGAGATGCTGGTAAGTTGTGTCTTCATTCTGATTGGTTTTGAAGAATATCTTTATTTCTGCCTTCATTTCATTGTTTATCCAGTCGACACTAAGAAGCAAGTTGTTCACTTTCCAAGTAGTTGTGCGGATTTGAGTAAGTTTCTTAATCCTGAGTTCTAATCTGATTGCACTGTGGTCTGAGAGACTGTTATGATTTCTGTTCGTTTGCATTTGCTGAGGAGTGATTTGCTTTCAATTATGTGGCCAATTTTAGAGTCAGTGTGATGTGGTGCTAAGGAGAATGTGTATTCTGTGGATTTGGGATGGAGTGTTCTGTAAATGTCTATTAGGTCCACTTGGTCCAACTCTGCATTCAAGTCCTGGATGTCCTTGTTAATTTTCTGTCTCCTTGATCTATCTAATATTGACAGTGGAGTGTTGAAGTCTCCCACTGTTATTGTGTGGGAGTCTAAATCTCCTTTTAGGTCATTAAGAACTTGCTTTATGTATGTGGGTGCTCCTGTGTTCGGTGCATATATATTTAGGATAGTTAGTTCTTCTTGTTGGTTTGATTCTTTTACCATTATGTAATGCCGTTCTTTGTCTCTTTTGAGCTTTGTTGGTTTGAAGTCTTTTATCACAGACTAGGATCGCAACCCTTGCTTTTTTTTGTTGTTCTCCATTTTATTGGTAAATCTTCTTACATCCCTTTATTTTGAATCTATGTGTGTCTTTTTATGTGAGATAGTTTTCCTGAATACAGCACACCAATTGGTCTTGACTTTTTATCCAGTTTTCCAGTCTGTGTCTTTTTATTGGTGCCTTTAGGCCATTTCAATGTTAATATTAATTCAATGTTAATATTGAATTAATTTATGTGTGAATTTGATCCTGCCATTTTGTTACTGGCTGGTTTTCTTGCCTGTTCGTTGACTCAGTTTCTTCATTGCATTTTTGGTCTTTGCCATTTGGTGTGCTTTTGCAGTGGCTGGTACTTGTTCCTTTCCATGTTTAGTGTTTCTTTCAGGGGGTCTTGTAAGGCAGGTCTGGTGGTGACGAAATCTTTCAGTAATTGCTTGTCTGTAAAGGATTTTATTTCTCCTTCACTTATGAATCTTAGTTTGGCTGGATATGAGATTCTGAGTTGAAAGTTCTTTTCTTTAAGGATGTTGAATATTGGCTCCCCACTCTCTTCTGGCTTGTAGGGTTTCTGCTGAGAGATCCGCTGTGAGTCTGATGGGCTTCCCTCTGTGGGTGACCTGACCTTTCTCTCTGGCTGCCCTTAGCATTTTTTCCTTCATTTCAACCCTGCTAAATCTGACGAGTATGTGCCTTGGGGTTGCTCTTCTTGAGGAACATTTTTTGGAGTTCTCTGTATTTCTTGGATTTGAATGTTGGCCTGCCTTGCTAGGTTGGGGAAGTTCTCCTGGATAATGTCCTGAAGAGTATTTTCCAGCTTGGATTCATTCTCTCTGTCACATTTGGGTGCACCGATCAAGCGTAGATTAAGTCTTTTCACATAATCCCATACTTCTTGGAGGCTTTGTTCATTTCTTTTCACCCTTTTTTCTCTTGTCTTACCTTGTCTTTTTATTTCATTGAGTTGATCTTCAATCTCTGATATCCTTTCTTCTGCTTGATTGATTCAGCTATTGAAACTTGTGTTTGCTTCACATAATTCTCATGCTGTGTTTTTCAGCTCCATAAAGTCATTTATGTTCTTCTCTAAGCTGGTTATTCTAGTTAGCATTTCATCTAAACTTTTTTCAGTGTTTTTAGTTTCTTTGTATTGGGTTAGAACGTGTTCCTTTAGCTCAGAAAAGTTTGGTATTACCCACCTTCTGAAGCCTTTCTGTCAATTCGTTGCACTCTTTCTCAGTCATGTTGTGATCCTGCATTGCTGAGGAGTTGTGATCCCTTGAAGGAGAAGAGGCATTCTGGTCTTTCATGGTTTCATCTTTTTTGTGCTGTTTTTCCCCATCTTCATGGATTTACCTGGCTCTGATCTCTGGGAGCTACTTGATGAGGTCTCTTGTCTGCCTGTGGAGGAGCTCCTGAGTTTCCAGGGACTCCTTCAGGTTACTAGGTAGGCTTCCTGTGTCTTTTTTGTTTACACTGGGAGGTTAGGCCCGCCTCTTCCGCTGACCTGGAGGTGGTGCTGAGTGATCAAGAACATCGTCCTGTTGATACATAGGCTTCCTGTGTTGTTAAAACATGAAGCCTAGTCCCGCCTCTTTAATGGTGGGTTGGCCTTTCCTCCATGGAGCTGGATCATTCAGGGTTCAGCTCAAACTCAGGCACTGAGGCACTGGCTGCACAACCCACCAGAGTTAGTGCTTCAGCCCTCTGGGGTTTGTGGGGGAGGGATGGGACCCTCCTGGCCACATCGTCTGTCTCCCTGCTTTCAGCTCTCTCTTTCTCTGGGCACGGGGAGGGGGTGATAGCTCAGTCCACAGGCTCTCCCGGCCTGCTTATGAGCTTATGTATTTGCTCAGATCTATGTGACAATCTAGAACACCATCCTGGATTATTACTCCACTCTGTGCTTGTAATTCCTGGTGCTTGACAGGCAATGATCCCCTGTTCTGTGTATTGCTGAGGTTTTGGGGGAGCACGGTATCTGGACCGGGGTGCCAGAGGGGGAGCCTCCAACTCACTGGTCAGATGCACTTTCCAGGTGAAGTAGCACCCCTCCCCACCTCGGTCTACTCTGCCTGGGCTTTGCTCACCATCCGACCAGACCTGTTGAAATGCACCTGGTACCTTGGTTGGAGCTAGACGATCTCTCGATCTTGCTGGGTGTTGTGCACCGGAGTTGTGTCTATTCAGCCACCTTGTTCCCCTGAAAAAAGGGTTTTAAAAAACATTTAGCAGAATTATGCTTTGTGGGCCACATAGGTTATTGGTTCAAGTTAATGCAATCAGGCCTTATAAGGTTTGCTTTCTGTGTTCCATTCTAAAGAGCATAAATATTAAATGCTTATAAAGTACACTTCATTCAAAATGCTTTAAATACAAAACACAATTTGAGCACAAAACAATGCATTATGGTCTCATGGATACATTTACAAAACACTGTAATGAAAAATTAACAGCCTCAAGTAAGTAGATAATACTATACAACTCTTGCTCAACAAATGACATTTTAAACAAGGGGAGAAAAAGCTCAAGCAATATCAATTAGTGTTATTCTTTTGGTTGTATTTAATGTGATTAATGAAGAAATTTTCAACTTCTTGGTAGTGGTATTAAAATGAAGTCACTTTTCAACTGGATTAAAAACAATACTAAGTCTTCAAAGAACTTAATTTTGACATTCTAGCTGACAATATGACCAAAATATACAAGAGTGCAAATCACAAGTGATAGCACAGAGATGCCCCTAAATGTTTCACATTTCGTATGGACCTAGGACAGTGTTCACTGATACAGTGTCATAAACTGGACTTTCTTGGTTCAGAGACAAGTGTAGAAAATCATGATTCTTATAAGATTTCTCGTAAAGTCCAAGAACAAACATACTCAACAAAAAAAATCTAGACTGTGCACTTTTGTTTCTTAAAAAACAAAAGAGTATAAATCAGATTTTTAACCTATATGAGAAAATTCACTGTTAAAACTCTCATAGCTGTATCCATCTTCCTGTTCAGCTGAACGGATGAAGCACAATAGCCACAACTTTGTTACAGACTAAAATCCAGCAGGTAATTCCAACATCACCTGCTACTCTAATAGGAAAGACTACCCAGGCAGTCTAGAAGGGTTATCCATTTACTCGGCATCATAGCCACAGGGACAGAATACTTCCAAATGAGTGAGATCATCAGGGCAGCCTGCAAAATGTAGAAAGCGACACTTATCACCCATTTTATCTTGGTTAATAGAGCCGTCCAAGCTTTCATCTGAGTTTTGAGCTTATCCATCATCTTGTTGATCTTTCTTTCCAGCCTGGCACATCTGGCAAACTCGTCCATCATATTGACCGTGGAGAGCTCCTGCTTCATGTCCTTGATCTCCGCTCTCATCTGTGACTCCTCTGCATCCTTCTGCAGCACCACGGACATGAACGATGAGAAGGACAGGAGGAGGATCCTAAGAACATTGCACCCAAACACAAAGCTGATCACCAGCAACCATGCCCAGTGGTGGGCCAGGGCCGAGCTCATCTGGGTCGCTTCTGATGGCGCTCGGTCTGCTATGGCAGCTCCATGGGGACCACGGCTGTGCGGCGCCTTGTATTTTTTTTTTTCAATTTCATGTAGTTCTGCTCTGACCTTGGTTATTTTCTTTCTTCTGCTGGGTTTGAGTTTGGTTTGTTCTTGTTTCTCTAGTTCCTTGAAGTGTGACCTTACTATGTCAGTTTATGCTCTTTCAGTCTTTTTGGGTAGGCGTTTAGGGCTATGAACTTTCCTCTTAGTGCCACCTTTGATGTATCCCAGATATTTTAATAGATTTTGTCATTACTGTCATTCAATAATTTTTAAAATTTTTATCTTGATTTCCTTTTTGTGCCAATGCTCATTCATCAGCAGGTTATTTAATTTCCATGTATTTGCATGGTTTTGAAGGTTCCTTTTGGAACCTTTCAGTTGGAAGTTGGAGCTGATTTCCAGCTTTATTTCACTGTGGTCTGACAGATATAATTTCAATTTTCTTAAACTTACTGAGGTTCATTTCATGGCCTATCATATGGTCTATCTTGGAGAAAGTTCCATGCACTGTTGAACAGAATGTGTATTTCGTGGTTGTTGGGTGAAATGTTCTGTATATATCTGGTAAGTCCATTTGTTCCAAGGTATAGTTTAAATCCATTGTTATTTTGTTGACCGTCTATCTTGATGACCTGTATAGTGCTGTCAGTGGAGTATTGAATTCCCCACTCTTATTGTGTTGCTGACTATCTCATTTCTTAGGTCTATTAGTAATTGTTTTATACATCTGGGAGCTCCAGTGTTAGGTGTATATATATATATATGTTTAAGATTGTGATATTTTAATCTGCTGTGAATCTTGTATGTTACTTAGTGCTTCTGTCTCACAGTTCTTAAGATTCTTTCCTTCTTGCCTGATTGCTCTGGCTAGAACTTCCAGTATTATATTGAATAGGAGTGGTGAGAGAGGACAACCTTGTCTAGTGCCAGATTTCAAAAGGAATGCTTCCAGTTTTTGCTCATTCAGTATGATACAGGCTGTTGGTTTGTCGTAAATAGCTTTTATTGTTTTGAGATACATTCCTTCAATACTTAGTTTATTGAGAGTTTTCAGCATAAAGGGCTGCTGAATTTTGTCGAAGACCTTCTCTGCATCTATTGAGATAATCATGTGGTTTTTGTCTTTGATTATGTTTATGTGGTGAATTACATTTATAGACTTGCATATGTTGAACCAGCCTTGCATCCCTGGGATGAAGCCTACTTGATTATGGTGGATAAGCTTTTTGATGTGCTGTTGTAATCGGTTTGCCAGTATTTTATTGAAGATTTTTGCATCTATGTTCATCATGGATATTGGCCTGAAGTTTTCTTTTCTTGCTGAGTCTCTGCTAGGTTTTGGTATCAGGATGTTGGTCTTATAAAATGATTCGGGAAGGATTCCCTCTTTTTGGATTGTTTGGAATAGTTTCAGAAGGAATGGTACCAGTTCTCTTTGTATATCTGGTAGAATTCGGGGGTGAACTCATCTGGTCCTGGGCTTTTTTTGGGTGGTAGGCTTTTAATTGTTGCCTCAACTTTAGCCCTTGTTATTAGTCTATTCAGGGTTTTGACTTCTTCCTGGTTTAGGCTTGCGAGGTTGCAAGTGTCCAAGAATTTATCCATTTCTTCCAGGTTTACTAGTTTATGTGCATAGAGTTGTTTGTAATAATCTCTGATGATGATTTGTATTTCTGTGGAATCTGTGGTGATATCCCCTTTATCATTTTTTATTGCATCTATTTGATTATTCTCTCTTTTCTTTTTTATTAATCTGGCTAGTGGTTTATTTTGTTGATCTTTTCAAAAAACCAGCTCCTGGATTTATTGATTTTTTGAGTCTCTATCTCCTTCAGTTCTGCTCTGATCTTAGTAATTTCTTGTCTTCTGCTAGGTTTTGAGTTTTTTTTAGCTTATAGGCAAGGACTTCATGACCAAAACACCAAAAGCATTGGCAACAAAAGCTAAAATAGACAAATGGGATCTAATCAAACTCCACAGCTTCTGCACAGCAAAAGAAACAGTCATTAGAGTGAATCGACAACCAACAGATTGGGAAAAAATTTTTGCAGTCTACCCATCTGACAAAGGGCTAATATCCAGAATATACAAAGAACTAAAACAGATTTACAAGAAAAAAGCAAATAAACCATTCAAAAGTGGGCAAAGGATATGAACAGACACTTTACAAAAGAAGACATACATGAGGCCAACAAACATATGAAAAAATGAGGCCAACAAACATATGAAAAAATGCTCATCATCACTGGTCATTAGAGAAGTGCAAATCAAAACTACATTGAGATACCATCTCACACCAGTGAGAATGGCGATCATTAAAAAATCTGGAGGCAACAGATGCTGGAGAGGATGTGGAGAAATAGGAACACTTTTACACTGTTGGTGGAAGTGCAAATTAGTTCAACCATTCTGGAAGACAGTGTGGCGATTCCGCAAGGACCTAGAAATAGAAATTCCATTTGACCCAGCAATCCCATTACTGGGTATATATCCAAAGGATTATAAATCGTTCTACTATAAGGACACATGCACACAAATGTTCATTGCAGCACTGTTTATAATAGCAAAGACCTGGAACCAACCCAAATGCCCATCGATGATAGACTGGACAGGGAAAACGTGGCACATATACACCATGGAATACTATGCAGCCATAAAAAACGTGAGTTCGTGTCCTTTGCAGGGACATAGACGAACCTGGAAACCATCATTCTCAGCAAACTGATGCAAGAACAGAAAATCAAACACCGCATGTTCTCACTCATAGATGGGTGTTGAACAATGAGAACACATGGACACATGGAGGGGAGCATCACACACTTGGGTAGGTAGTGGGGAACTAGGGGAGGAACAGCAGGGGGTAGGGAGTTGGGGAGAGAGGGCATGGGGAGAAATGCCAGATATAGGTGATGGGGAGGAAGGCAGCAATCACACTGCCAGGTGTGTACCTATGCAACAATCTTGCATGTTCTTCACATGTACCCCAAAATCTAAAATGCAATTTAAAAAAATATTATTTCCTTTATCTTAACTTTGGATAACCTGATGACAAGGTGCCTAAGTGAGGATCTTTTTGCGGTGAGTTTTCCAGGTGTTCTTCGTGCTTTTGGTATTTGGATGTCTAGGTTTCTAGCAAGGCTGGGGAAGTTTTCCTCGATTGTTCCCCCAAATATGTTTTGCAAGCTTTAGAATTCTCTTCTTCCTCAGGAACACTGATTATTCTTGGGTTTTGTCATTTAACATAATCCCAGACTTCTTGGAGGCTTTGTTCATTTTTCTTATTATTTTTTCTTTGTCTTCATTGGATTGGGTTAATTTGCAGACCTTGTCTTTGAGCTCTGAATTTCTTTCTTCTGCTGGAGAACCTGCCCCAGGGTACCCAGCTCCCAGCTGCAAAAGGTAAGGGCTTGGTTCTTCCCTCACCTGTGGAGTCTGCACACTGGATTTGCTCCCTCCCCCAAGTTCTGGCCAGGAGGCATCTCACTCAGTTCAGATTGTTACAAAGTTCAGCTGGAGGCTTCCTTCTCTCAGTGGCATTTTCCCCTGTGCCTCTGGCTGCTCTCTGGAAGGACCTCTGTGGTGCCAGGCAGGAATGGCTGCTCAGGGACCCAGAGAGCTCCTAGGGCCTTTCCCACTGCTTCCTCTACCCCTGTATTTCAGTCTGCTCTCTAAATTGACTCAGCTACAGGTAAGTTCAAAAACTTCTCCCACAAACAGACCTTCAGTTTCCCCAGTTCAGGTATGTGGAGAATCTCTTTTTCCCAATTCTGCAGTTTGGGCACTTACAGTATTTGGGGTGTCTCTTCAGGTCCTGCAGGAGCAGTCTGTTTCTTTCAGAGGGTCTGTGGGTCCTCTCAGGATTCCTGTTTTCAAGAACATGATTACATTCTCATTGACTAATAGACTGGCTGCCTGCAATAAAATTCAGTTTGAATTATTTTTTCAATATGACAAGTTCAAAGAAGTTTGTATTTTCTGACACATTTAGAGTTTTTCTGTTTTCTAGAATATAAATTATATTATGAATTTATTTAAATCTGAGCACCCTAAGAAATCTGCTTTTATTCTTATATGTAAAATTAGGATATTCCTTATGATGTTTAAATCGGATGGCCTATTAGTGATGGGCCACACCTTCTCTGGATCCCCTCTAACCATTTATAGGCTGGTAAGAAAAAAGCACTCCTTATTTATAAAGCAGTTAAGTTCTTCAACACTCTTCTGACATATGGAGCTTCTTTATTATTACAGACTCATATTATCAATTATTCAGTTTGTACATTAGCATTGCTTTAAAATTTTTTCTTTCTTCTTGCCATTGCCTAACTTTGGAACACTTCATTATTTACTTCTATTTGCAAAGAGAATAATAGTAAGCAACAACAATGATGTTGTTAATTTTTAAGTACAATAAAATTGTACCTAGGTATACATTATTACACATGTGTATTATAGTAGTATATAATTATAATAATTAATAATATTAAAACCTATTTATTTTGCTTTTTGAGATGTCTTAATAAAAAATTTTTGTGGCCCAATACACTAGCTAATGTGACATTTTGAGGTGATTAGGAACACTTATTTATTCAAATATCTCTGTATCTTATAAGAGAAAGAAAATAATTGACTATTGCACAAAGAAAATCATCCCGTAGCAATTTCTCAAGGTCTTTTTAATTACTACACTTTGAAGCTATTGCTTTGAATAAATATATATCAGTTAGAGCTTGAACATTTCTTTAAAGATTCAGTTTTATTTTAATGATATTTACTTGAACAGAACTTTAACATATACTAATAACATTACATTTGTCTAGTGCAGTACATGGATTAAGATTCTTGCTTACGTGATCTCATGTGATCCTGGAAAGGGTTTTAATTAGCTACCTAAAACCCCTTTAACTTATAAGAGATAAAAACAAATAGACAAAATGACCGATTTACAGACTCAGAAGTTAAAGCACAAAGACATTAAATATCTTGTTCAGATACCTTGTGCTAAAGCACAAAGAGGTTAAATATCTTGGCAAAGATCCCAGGGCAAGAGTGCATCAGAACAAGAAGTAGAATCAGGTCTCTTTACTCTGGATAAGTTTCTTCAAGTAGTTTCCAAGTAAGATTTCTGAACTTGAATAACTGGATCAGGTAAACATTTTTCCTAATAGAATGATTATTCTTTGCACAGTAATTCCTTTAGGAAGTCTGCTTTAGAGTACAAGTTTGATTGGCTGGAGACAAGAGATACTATACAGATAAATCTATAGATAGCAGGTGTCAAAGAGGAACTGGAGGGGCTTCATAAGTATGAAAAAACAAAGGCAAAGAGAAGTATATTGTTGACAAGATGAATCGAGTGGATAGTGGGTTGATGTGAAAATTTGTCCTTGTTGAGGTAGAAGGAAGAAGATTAGACTAATCATTCTCTTAAGGTCTATTATAGTTTTTAATTACTTAATGTGTGTGACTTTTAACTTGTATTATGTTGCTTACAAATCAGTAGGGAAGATTATGTAGCATAAGTGTTTTATAAATAAGGAATGTTTTATTCTTACCAGCCTATAAATGGTTAGAGGGGATCTAGAGAAGGAAGTGGCCCATCACTAATAGGCCATCCAACTGAGCCCAAGTCATCACGTGTCCCTGGAGAAGCTGGGGAAATTCTACAGGTCATTGGGAGAGAGAAGTGTGGCTGAAACATGGTGCAAATGGTAAAATGGTAAAATTCCTTTTCCTTATTTTGCAGGTTGCTCTGAGACTTGAGCACTAATGGCCCATCAACTTTTCAATTAATTGGAAGAGATGTGTTCTTAGGATAGTCACCAGTTTCATCAATTTGGATGATACTGATTTTCTTTCTCAAAGAAAATAGTATTTAAAACATCATTAGTGATATTCTAATTAAGCACTGGTTATAACATGGGGTTAATGAGCCAAATGTTGAATTAATTCCTATGGAAACTAGTAACTTTAGCAACGGGAGTGAAAGAAGGACTGTGCAGGGACAGAGCAAGTCTATTTCCTCGGAAAGAATGAATCTTGGGCTCTGGCCCCAGATTAGTGTCTTAGTAGAAGGAGGCATTTCTTTATACACAAGGATATATCTGACCTTTTTAAAAATATATATATTTCTTGATATAATCTCAAAGACCATTTGGCACAAGATCCAATCCTTCCAACTTCTAAATTTAGACATTTTGGAAATGTATCTTTTTAAAAAATAAGGTGTGATGCTTTGTTCTTAAAACTTAACAAGTGGTCCACAAAGGGGGATACTATCACCCTTCAGAGCGCTACGTAACAACACCAAGGGTGTGAAGAAGCTATTCACATTTACTGGGAACTAAAACTCTTCAGCCTTCCCACAGGGAATTCTGCCTGTCACTAGTAAGAAGAATATGAAAAAAAAAGGAAAAAAAAGACCAAAGAAAATGAGCATGGCATGTAACATAAGAAGGCTTTGATAATCCTCAAAATGGAACCAGAATATCTATAGCACATCCATGTTACAAGTACAGTTGACCTTTGAACAACATGGGTTTGAATTGTAGGGCTCACATATATGTAGATTTTCTCCTGTCACTGAGACATCAAGATGAACCCCTCTTTCTCCTCCTCCTCAGCCTATTCAATGTATGATAAGGATAAAAACCTTTACGATAATCCACTTCCACTTAATGAATAGTAAACATATTTCTCTTCTTTATGCTTTTCTTAATTATATTTCTTCTTTTCTAGTTTATTTGTTAGAAGAATACACTGCATAATACATATACAAAATATGTGTTGATCAACTATTTTTATGTTATCGGTAAGGCTTCCTGTCAACAGTAGGCTATTAGTAAAATTTTGGAGGAGTCATAAGTTATACACAAATTTTCAACTGTATGGGGGTGGGCACCCCTAACTTGTGTTATTCAATGGTCAACTGTATCAATATGACCCCCAGGTCAGATCCATTTACCAAAGTCATAGTTACCAAAAAAATTTAAAGAGCTTTATCTCACAAAATGTCTCTTAAAATAAGTTCTTCTCATTAGAAATGTAATTCATGAAATTTTTCTTACAAACACATTGTTGAATTAAAAACATAAGAAATCTCTCAACAATATGGCTCTGGGTCATGATGTGATATACTTAGTCAACTTTTTATTTAAAAGAACAGGCGTAGTGCAGTGGCTCACGCCTGCAATTCCAGCACTTTGAGAGGCTGACGAGGGCGGATCACGAAGTCAAGAGATCGAGACCACCCTGACCAACATGGTGAAACCCCATCTCTACTAAAAACATGAAAATTAGCTGGGCGCGGTGGTGTGCACCTGTACTCCCCCCTACTCGCGAGGCTGAGGCAGGAGGATCACTGGAACCCAGGAGGAGGAGGCTGCAGTGAGATAAAATCACACCACTGCACTCCAGCCTGGCAACAGAGCAAGACTCCATCTCAAAAAAAAAAAATCATTTCTGTGGTTTCTCTTAGCCATCTGTGCTAGTCACATATGCATACACACCCATACACATACACACACACACACACACACACACACTGAACTACAAACTATGATACATGCAGCCCTAGCTATGTGTCACTAAATAAATGCTGAAACTTTTTGCCAAAAGAACAAATACAATGTATTGTATTATATAGACATATATATGTTCACATATATATATTATATTTACTACTTTATATATATATACTATAATATAATATAGTGCTCTGAGGCCTTTTCCCGATGCTTCTATTCAGGGATGCTTTATTTGATAAGGTAATAATAAAGTCTTCTAAACCAAAGTCCATGAGATTTTACAGGCTCAGGTTTTGACTATGATGAGTCAGACAAAGCAGCATAAAAGACAGTGAATCACATTGTGTCAGAGATGAGATGTTTCAAATGCTATTGCCTCTTGTCAGCAATCTACAGCAAGCAAACAACATCACAGCAAGAAAGCTGATCTACGGTGTTGTGTTTGGATTCAAAAGAAGACAAAGATGTGAGCATAAATAATTTGTAAATTTGCACCTTGAAAAGGTTGAGCAATCTTGAATATTGTTGATTGGTATATTCTTCTGTCTTGTAGGAGCTTTTCACTGATATACTATCAAACTAAGAGCTCCCTCTGAAATAATAAGGCTTTTTAGCTCACCTATGAGCTAAAAATTTTATATGGTATTATCTCATCTTGTTCTCAGCAATCTCTCTAATAAATAGAGACTGACATTCGTGCACAGCATGCCTTGCCATCTCATGTTGATGCATTTAATCTTGATAACACTCCTGTGAAGTAGGTGAACAGCCTTCCGTAGATGCTATTACTATTTATCTCTATTTAAAAAGCCACACAACTGGTAAATTCATGAATAAACTCAACAAATATTGTTGAATGTCTTATATTCAGTTTTTAATTATTCAAGGTCACACCGGACATCCTGTGCATACCAGAAATTATTTGATAAGAAGAAAAATGACACTGCCTTTGTCCTCATGGAGCCTACAGTCCAGGAGGATCCAGACATTACAGAACTAATCACAAAACAAATGCAGAATTATAGCTGTGCTCACTGGTGTCATAAAGGGTGACATAATTCCTAGGAAGCATATAAGTAAGGGACCTAAATGGTCTAGGAGGTCTGCTTTTCCTGTGGAGTGATGTGGATGTGAGGGCTGCATATGAGTCAGAGTTTTAGGGTAAGGAGGTGGCAAAACAGCATATGCAAAGGCCCTGTGGCAGTAGCAAGTGCTCTGTGTGAGAGATGGGCATGAGGGAGCAGGGGCATGGTGGGAGATGCAGGTGTGGGGGGTTGGTTGGGACTAGATCCAGAGAACTTGTGAGCCAGGACAAGAGTTTTGTACCTTTACTAGGACAAGGTTTGGGGTTCTAAAGAGAAGAGCAATGTGGTAAGGTTTGTCTTTGAAGGGATCTCTTTTTATAATGTGGGCAATGCGTACTGGGGACAGAGCAGGCACCAGGAACCTGACAGTGCTGCTGGAGAGGTCCAGAGGTGGCAAAGCTAACCCCAAACGCGTTTTCTTTCAAATATTTCTTTCACACAACCTTGCTGCACAGTGATCAGGGACATTTCATTGTTATTAATCTATAAATAGGAATCCTAGAGTATAGGAGCATTATTTTATTAGGGCTACATCAGTTCTCAATGAGAAAGTCAAGAATAAAGAATGCAAGTATTTTGTTGCTCACCCCACTGTACTATTTCACAGACTGTGCCAGCTAAAACATAGGAATAAGAATTAGAGATCTTATTGTTTTAGCAGGTTTTCCTTTAGTTTGATTTTATTCTCTTAATTTGCAACCTCTGCAGGCATTCTGGCTGAAATCAAAGGACCCTGAAGTCACATCTGAGCTTTGGTTCACAAAAAGACACTAAGAAAGCAAAATCTTGACAAAACTCTTGAAGCATGAACATTTAATTAAGTCAAGGCATTACATTTATGAATTAACATTCTTTTAATCTTTAAACACATATAGTAAAATCTAATATCTGGACATGTTTAATGTATCTTTTGGTTAATTGACATGATGCTTTAAATTTGGTTTCAGTTTTTTATTATTCAGAGACCCACAATATCTCAGGACTATCATTTTCAGTTTTCTTTTTCTCTTTACCTCCAAAATCCCTGTCTTCTGGCTCAGCAGCGCCTGAATATGCTTTGGGCATTACTACTTCTGTGCCTGTTCATGTTCTTGGGACAGCCCACCCCACCCTAGTTTAACCACTGCTTCTTCACAAAGATGTATCTTGTTTCTTCCTTTCTTAGGAAGCTTTCCCTGACTACCTAAGCTACTTCAAGCTTGCTTCTGCAGAACTCTGCAAACACTGTCTATATCCATTATTTGAAAGTCACAATCTATTGAATTGTGGTGTTAGGCCTCTCTATAGCTATGTTTTACATCTTCTACTGCACTGGAAGTTCTTTGAGAAGAAAGACTGATTATTTCTGTTTAAAACACTATGTTTTACATCCAAAGGTGTTTAATATCTACAGCATTAAAATAAAAAGTATATATAGTTTGCTCATTGCTAAACATTTACAAATAGAGGCACCGTATGTTTTCCTTTTATTGGGCAAAGCCACTCCTTGGACTCTGTGATGTCTTCAAGTCATGCCAACTATATTTTGGACAAAATTCCAAATGACAAAATTATGTCTGAAAATGAACAAGTGACTTTTGAAAAACAAATGCAAAGAAATTTGGAGAAAGTAAATTGATGTTGAACCCTCAATAGCGACAACAATGCCAAATTTCAGATTGACATTATCTGGATATTCTTTCATCCAGTAAAAATTTTCAACACTGACTTTCATAAGTTATTTTTACTGATATTATAATTTTATAATAAATTTATAAATATATATACTATATGCATATATACATATGTACATGTAACTAAAATTATAAGGACTTAAAAAAAGGCATTTGCTGATTGATCAATGGATCAAATAGTTATGTGGAAGATAAATATATAGGACATTGAGTTAACAATAACAGTTAAAATATGTTGGGTATTTACTACGTGACAGGCACTATTCTAAAAGCTTTATATATATTAACTAATTAAATGTTGATAATTTAATTATCATGTGAAAATGTGGCACATATACACCATGGAATATTATGTAGCCATAAAAAAGTATGAGTTCACGTCCTTTGTAGGAACATGGATGAAGCTGGAAACCATCATTCTCAGCAAGCTGACACAAGAACAGAAAACTAAACACTGCATATTCTCACTCATAAGTGGGTGTTGAACAATGAGAACACACAGACACAGGGAGAGGAACATCACAAACCAGACCCTGGAGGGTGGGGAACTAGGGGAGGAATAGCAGGGGGTGGGGAGATTGGGGAGGGATAACATTAGGAGAAATACCTAATGTAGACAATGGGATGATGGATGCAGCAAACCACCACCATGGCACATGTATACGTATGTAACAAACCTGTACAATCTGTACATGTACCACAGAACTTAAAGTATAATAAATAAACAAAAATAAAAGAAAATTCCTTTGATGCAAAACAAAAACCATCTTTCAAATTCCTCATAAATATGATACTCAGTGGGATACTTTTTTGACCAAAAAAAAAAAAAAATCCTGGGGAGGGGTGGCTAATGCTCTTCAAATATTTGAAGACATTTACTGTGGCAACAGAAATTCATTTTGTGGTGCTCTAAATAGACTGGGTATAAAACTAAAGCTGATAGTGGATACAGGAGGAATAAAAATTTCAGCTTAAAATAGATTTCCAGTCTTTATAGACTTTCTTTCATTAATGATCCAATCTTAAGAACATTCAGCATCTTGTCATGGAGATATTTAAGCATAAGCCACATGATCACATTAATGATTAAATAAAAGATGTTACTAAATTGATTTTGAACTGCATTAGACTTTTTTTTTTTAAGGTAAGATCCACTTTGTCACCCAGGTTGGAGTGGAGTGGAGTGGCATGATTTCTGCTTACTGCAACCTCCGCCTCCCAGGTTCAAGCGATTTTCCTGCCCCACTTTTCTGAATAGCTGGGACTACAGGTGCGTGCCACTGCACCTAGCTAATTTTTTTTTTTTTTTTTTTTTTTTTTTTAGTGTAACAGGGTTTCACCATGTTGACCAGGCTGGTCTCGAACTCTTGACCTCAAATGATCTGTCTGCCTCAGCCTCCCAAAGTGCTGGAATTACAGGCATGAGCCACCACACCCAGTCAATAATGATGTAAATTTTTTCCAGCATCAAAATTTTCTTAAGGATAAAAGCTCCATGGCATTGGATTTGGCAATAATTTCTTGGATATGATAACAAAGGCACAGGTAACAAAAGAAAAACATATAAACAAAAAATATAAACAGATAACCAACAGAACGGGAGAAAATTTTTGCAAACTAAGCATTTGACAAAGTTCTAGTATCTGGCATCTATAGGAAACTTAAACGAATTTATAAGAAAAAACAAACCCATGTTTTTAGTGGGTAAAGGACATGAACAGACACTTTTCAAAAAAAGACATGCATGTAGCCAACAAGCATATGAAAAAGTTCAGCATCACTTATCATTAGAGAAACGCAAATTGAAACCACAATGAGATACCATCTGACAACCATCAAAATGGCTATTGCTAAAAAGACAAAAAATAGGGCCAGCTGCAGTGGCTCACACCTGTAATCCCAGCGCTTTTGGAGACTGAGGCAGGTGGATCACAAGGTCAAGAGATCAAGACCATCCTGGCCAACATGGTGAAACCCCATCTCTATTAAAAATACAAAAATTAGCTGGGCATGGTGGCCATGCCTGTAGTCCCAGCTACTCAGGAGGCTGAGGCAGGAGAATCACTTGAATCCAGAGGTGGAGGTTGCAGTGAGCTGAGATCATAGCACTGCACTCCAGCCTGATAACAGAGTGAGACCAAAAAAAAGTCAAAAAATAACAAATGCTGGTGAGGTTGTGGAGAAAAAGGAATGCTTATACACTGTTGGTGGGCATATAAATTCTTTCAACCATTGTGGAAAACAGTGTGAAGATTCCTTAAAGGCCTAAAGACAGAAATACCATTTGACCCAGCAATCCCATTACTGGGTATATGCCCAAAGAAATATAAATCATTTCATTATAAAGAAACATGAACATGCATGCTCATTGCAGCAGTATTCAAAATAGCAAAGACATGGAATCAACACAAAAAAACTATCACTGATAGACTGGATAAGGAAAATGTGGTACATATACAGGATGGAATATTATACAACCATAAAAAATGAGGCCATGTTCTTTGCAGGGACATAGATGGAGCTGGAGGCCATTATCCTTAGCAAATTAATGCAGAAACAGAAAACCAAATACATATATTCTCATAAGTGGGAGCTAAATGATGAGAATACATGGACACATAAAGATGGACAACACATACTGGGGCTTATCAGAGGGTGGACAGTAAGAGGAGGGAGAAGATCAGGAAAAATAACTGATGGGTATTCAGCTTAATACCTGGGTGATGAAATAATCTATGCAACAAACCCTTATGACACGTTCACATATGTAATAAACTTGTACATGTACCCCTGAACTTAAAAGTTTTTTTAAAAAGAAAAGAATAAATAGAAAAAAAAATCAAAACTTTTGTGCATCAAAAGATACTGGTAGTAGGATAAGAAGGCAACCCACAGAATTAAAGAAAAGTTTGTAAATAATATATCTGATAAAAGATTAATATCAAAAATATATATATAATGAACTTCTAAAACTCAACAACAACAAAGCAAATAACCTGATTCAAAAAATGGGCGAAGAACTTGAAAAGATCTTTCTCCAGAAAATATATTAATGGCCAACAAGCACATGAAGATGTTCAGTTTCACTAATCATTGAGGAAATGCAAGTCAAAACTACAATGAGATACCACCACATACCCTTTAGGATGACCACTAACAATGACAATAAAAAATAAAAATAAAAAAAAAACAAGTGTTGACAAAGATGTAGAGAAATGAATCCTTGTGAACTCTTGGTGAGATTCTAAGATGATGTAGCTAAGATGATGTAGCCTCTACGAAAAACAAGAGTAGAAGTTCCTCAAAAAAAATAAAAATAGAATTATCATATGAAGAAGCAATTCCACTTCTAGGTACATATTACATATTCAAAAGAATTGAAGGCAGGGTCTAGAAGAGATTTTGTATACACACATTCATAGCAGCATTATTGACAGTAGCTTAAACCTGGAAGTAATCCCATATCCACTAACAGATGAATGGATAAGCAAAATGTGGTATACATATATAACAATGGAATATTATTTGGCCTTTAAAAGGAAAGAAATTCTGACACATGCTACCACATGGATGAACTTTGAAGACATTATGCAAAGTAAAATAAGCCAGTCACAAAAAGACAGATACTGTATGATTCAACTTAGATGAGATACCTAGAGTAGTCAAAATCATAATGACAAAATGTAGAATGTTGGTTGCCAAGGACAGAGGGGAAGGGAAAATAAAGAGTTATTATTTAATGAGTACAAAGTTTCAGTTTTGCAAGATGAAAATATTTCATGCAAAGAAATCATCCATCAGAGATGGATTGTGGCAATAGTTGTGCAACATTATAAATATACATAATACCATTGAACTATGTACTTAAAAATGGTTAAGATGGTAAATTGCATGTTATGTGTATTTTACCACAATTTAAAAATGGGAAGAAACAATGTTTTTCTTACTATCTCTATTATAATCAATTTTTTTTTATTTTTTTTAGAATAAAAAGAATGAAAGAGAGAAAGAAAGAGGAAGAGATTTTAGAAAAAGAAAAGGAGAAAGAAACAGCAAAAGAAAGAAAAAAGAATGAAAGACAGAAAGAAAGAGGAAGAGATTTTAGAAAAAGAGAGAAAAGGGGAGAGAAACAGCAAAAGAAAGAAAAAAAAAGGAATGAAAGAGAGAAAGAAAGAGGAAGAGAAAGAGGGAGAGAGAATGGGATTCTTCTTTTATTGCCCAGGCTAGAATACAGTCTAAAAATGGGTATTAAAAACCTCTTTTATGCCAATAATTGTGCTTAACAATGGAGACAGGAAGAAATAGGGGATGAAAATAACAAATAAGCAGCCAACCAATATTTTATTTAAACCTGTGAAATGCTATGCAATTGCTGGGGAGTGATTTACTTCCAAGTATGTGGTCACTTTTAAAATTGGTATAATGTGATATTGAGAAAAATGTATGTTTTGTGGATTTGTGGGAGAAGAGTTCTGTAAATATTTGTTAAGTCTAGTTGTTCCAGGTCTGAGTTCAAGTCCTGGATATCCTTGTTGATTTTCTATCTCGTTGATCTATGTAATATTGACAGTGTAGTGTTAAAGTCTCCCACTATTATTGTGTGGGAGTCTAAGTC
>PVKP010036339.1:0-22541 GCA_004027715.1 Plecturocebus donacophilus | reverse complement strand
CTTTCTGCCATTTCAGCCTTTGCTAAGGCATGAGAAATGTTGCCACATCCATTGCATCTGCTACAAAGGCATGCTAGTTATTACTAGTGATAACAGGATGAAAAGAAAACAGTTGGTTTTGAGCTTCTAACATATGATGTGGTTGGCTCTTTCTGAGAAGAGAGATACTGCTTGTGCCCAAGGAATCCCTGAGGATCCCTATGTGGGACCCCCTCATCTCACAGCTTTGTCTCTCCAGGACTGGCTGTGTCCAGCCACTTCTGGGAAGTAGAGCATCTGATTGGTTACCCTGTGTCATCAAAGAGATGGCATCTGAACTAACCTCTTTATGCAGAGTTTCAGAGCACTTCCTCTGGGTCCCACCCTCATAGCTCCATCAGCCAACGAATGGATTTGGGTGGAAACATCTGTCCTGAGCATCGAGATACTATGGTGATGCAAATGCGAGTTTGCGTTTGTGTTTCTTTTAAACTGGCAGATGGGTTTTAAAGCCACGTTGCAAGTATGCCTGGGCACAGTGACAGCTGTGTGAGCAAAGGAATAATTTTGTGCCAGGGAAAGAGAGAGGACCAGCTCTAGGGGGGACTATAGGCTCTGCAGGCTCAGAAAGAAGCAGGTGTGATGAAAACCTCCTGGGAGCAGCTCACCATTCCGTTCAGGCCTCCTGACTCATTAGGAGATTCTGGTGACACCCCACCTCCCTGGCTTCAATCTCTCTAGCTGTAAGCCTGAGGATTAGAAGACTTGGCACAGTCTTTCCTCCCCAAGGGTACTGCGCTGGTGATGTTTGCAGAGTGCATCACTCTCCTCTGATAAAAGGTGTATCCTGAGTACAAAGTATCGTTGTCACTATATCCCACAATGTGGCTAAATATAGGCGTGCGCCAATCTGCTAAAGAGCAGTGTCTCTTCAGTATTTGCCTGGGAGGAACAAGTGGCCCAGGGGCTGCAGAGAATGCAGAGGAAAAGAGCCGACATGCAGCATCAGGGTGCCTGAGATGTGGGCATGGGGAGAGGGAGAGAAAGGCTGTGCATGCCCTCCTGGTGGGCAGCCCAAGCCCACTGGGGGACAGTGAGGCCTGAGTGCAGCAACGCTGGAGTCCTGCTGTGAAAGCCCACAATAGCTGAGCCCCTGCCAGGAATGGAGCAAGATCACAGAGCACGGAGCACATGGCATCTGCCCCACGCAGTGGCAGAGCAGTATGCTCAGGGGCCTGGCGTTAAGAGGTACCACGCAAGGTAAGAGGGTAGGAGCCTCCCTTGTTTTTTGTTGTTGTTGTTTTGTTTTTGTTTTCTCACAGTCCCAGAGGGTGCTGTGGTGTCCTGACACCTGCTTGTGTCGGAGCTGTTCTTCATTATGTCTAAGACGGAGCAGGTGTGAGAGCTGGGCATCCTCCCCTTGCTGCACTCCGCTGGTCCCCAACACACCCCCCCCGATGCACTGCTTCCTTCCACTTGCCACCTGCGCATGGCACCACACCCGGAGCGCTGCTTGTTCCCTCTTCGGACTGGCAGCTGGTTACAGAGGTGTCTGGGATGTCAGCTCTGAAATACTAAAAATAAAACCAAGCTTTCCATCCTGGGATGTCTATTAGTGTGCTTACGAATGAGTCCCCCTGCAGTTTTTCAGCAACTGGCTAACAAGCTCTAATTTGAGCGTTTGGGCTGGACCAGACACGGAGCAGATGCCTTCTCCGAGCTGCCTGTTTGGCAAAGCTGGTCAGTTTCCACTCTATCACAGCCTCACAGAACAGGGGAGCTGCAGGAAGGTTGACAAAAGCACAGCAAAGCAGGGAGAGCCTCCCCGGTGGAGAGCAACGCCCAGGTAGGTGTGGGTGTAGAGAGCAGAGGGGCCCCCGTGGACGGGCGCAGGGGGTGTGAGGAGGGGCCGAGGGCACTCTGTATGTTAAGGTCAAGGTGTGGAGGAGACGACTTAGAAACTTCCCGCAGCAGCTTCCCGGCCCGGTGAAATGCTCTTGCCAGCAAGCGTGAATCCCTGATCTGTAATTAAAATCAATATGCCTTGATGCCAGCTAGGCCTTCTCCAGTCCTGCACTTGTGATGTCAGAGGTTGCCATTCTGGGCCATGGAGCAACGCTTTCAGGGCTGAGCCAGTTCTTCTAGGTCATGTGGAGTGGGCCAGCTTTAATGAACTTGTCTAAAAGGAAGGAAGAGAAAGCTCAGCTAATCGGGGAAAGGAGGAGGACCTCGGCAGCTGTCTCACTCCTCACCAGCTCTTCATCTGGGATCTTGTTCTGACTCCCTGGTCTGCTAATGGCCTCCTGGATGGAAGAGTCAGGTGATGATCCCCGCCTCCCAACACTCGTTGCTCAGTTTCAACAATGTCAACATTTTGCCAGTCTTGTTTCATCTCTCCTCTGATCTTTTTCCTTTTCTGGAGTATTCAGATTCTCTGACTTTGTGAGTGGAACTAACAGCCTTCCTCACCCACATCACCACTATTAGCCTATAAACCTCTTTTAAGGACAGGGATTCACCTCAGCTCGATTGTTCTGCTACACATGTGGTACCCGTCTTCCGTGTTGAGAGATGCTGGAATTATACGATTTTTAGTGCATAAAGTGTTAGTATTTGGAATCCAGTTTGGCTCACTCTAGATGAGCTATACAGTCTATTTTTTCTCCTCTCCCATTTTTCTTCTTGATTTGAAATAGTTACCAGCTTTCCCATACCTGCCCCTGCACCCTCTATTGCCACTTGTTTTTCTTTCTTTTTTCTAGCCACACCCTGAGGTATTTCACCAGCAACTCTTTATTATCTAACCACACTGCACCAGCCCAGGAGTGTTCTGAAAATTGACAATGATCATGATCTACCCTGGGTCCAGAGTGCTTCTCTATACGATGGTTGTGTATGAAGACAGACAGATCTGCCAGGTTCCATCAGGCAAGCTCTGTGTCTCCTTCACATCTGGAGGGACAGAATATTATCCAGATATGGAAAATGCTTCTGAGAGCCTCTAGCACAGGGGTCCCAATCCTCCCGCCTCCGAATGGTACCAGTCACAGTCTGTGGACTGTCAGGAACTGGGCCACACAGCAGGAAGTGAGTGGTGGGGAAGTGAGCATTGCCATGTGAGCTCTGCCTCCCGTCGGGTCAGCGGTGGCATTGGAGTCTCATAGAAGCATGAACCCTATTGTGAAGTGCATGTGTGAGGGCCCTAGGTTGGGTGTTCCTTATGAGAATCTAATGTCTGAGGATGAGGCAGAACAGTTTCATTCCAAAATCATCCTCCCTGCCCTAATCTGTGGAAAAATTGTCTTCCATGAAACCGGTCCCTAATGCCAAAAAATCTGGAGACCACTGGTCTAGTAGGCCTGCCTACTGGGCTTACTGTGTATATATGAAATTGATAAGTATTCTTTTTGTCAGAAATTTAAAATGTTACATCAATATTTCTTTCGTATTTCCAACATCGCACCAAAGGTCAGTCCTAGAATGCTTTGTTTCAGCTGTTTTTTTTTCCTTAGGCAGAGAACAAAGATTGGTAGCTTCCTCCTGAGCACACTGGGATGTGACATTACACTGGGGGCTGCTGAGTGCCCTTACCTACAGCTACCCAGACGCAGAGGCAGGTGGGCTGGGCCAGGGAGTTTGATGCTGCACCTCCTTAGGTGAGAACTGCATCATCCAAACAGTCAGCTCTCAGCCAGATGGCACCCCAAGGTTCTGCGAATTTCTCTCAGCACAACAAGCACATCTGCCAGTTGGGTTCCTGTGCTTGTCTCTCTTTTCTTCTTGGCACTAGACACCAGGGCTTTAACTACACAGCCAAAATCAGCTGCAATACACTCCTCCGTCTCATCCGGCTGTGCCCAGGACCTCCCACCTCCCCAAAAGCCCTAAATGTGAACAAATCATGGCCAGTCATCAGGGCCAGAGGGCGCAAAGCTGCTAAGTGGGCTGAGCTGACCCTGTGCGCCTTTGGTCCTCTCTGTAATGATCCTCTCTTCCTCATAGCCCCCTTCGCCCTGCTCTCGCCCTCCCACCTGCTGTCCGAGGGCCCCTCGTGGAGACACTCAGCCAGGCCCAGACCTCAGTGCTCCCTTGGCCTGGCCTTTCCCACTGGGCTTCCTGATATCCTTAGTGCCCGGGTCCCCAGGGAAAGGCTTGGTGAGAGAGCCGCTTGGAAGCAACAGTTGCTGTGTAGACAACTGACAGAAATCTGTGTGGCTGAGCGGCCATACTCCTCTGTCGATCCTGCCCAGATATCCTGCTTTCCTCATCACAGCCAGCATTTTTTTGAGCACTCACTATGTGCCAGGCACTTTGCCGTATTAACTCATTTAATCCTATGACCCCCCATGAGGTTAATCTCATTTTACAGATGAGAAAACTGAGGCACAGAGAGGTTCAGCCACTTGCCCCAAATCACCCATCTAGTAATGAGCAGAGGTGGGATTCACATCTAGGATTCAAGCCTGACTCAAGAGCCCAAAGGCTTTTAAAAGAAAACCTGAAACTATGTAATGTTCCATCTGACATGGAAAAAAGAGAAAAAAGTTCTTGGCTCAAAGGGTGGCATTCTGATGCTTTCCTTTTCCCTTTTCATTTTCTCATTTACGTATTTTTTAAAAAAATTATCATTCTCACACAGTGACTTTGTCAAGAGTAAATATGATAGTGGAGCTTCAGATAATGTGAAAAACCAGTGGAGGAGACAATTTTAGGTGGCTTTGCTGTGTCCTCTTCACCTGACAGAGGTGGGTAGCCTTAGGTCTGGTTTATGATCTTGCCCAGCCTCATAAAGGGAAGACAAAAACTCTTAGAAGCACCCCATGTTTTCAGAGTTGTTATGGAAATGCGGTATGCAAAGCCTCTGAAAGGAAAGAATCCATCCTTAAGGATGTGAGGATCTGCTAAAATTGTAAGGGACACGTGAATAAGAGGAAGATTGACCTGTGATGATGACTAGCAAAAAATGAAAATATTCAAAAACTCCCCACCATGGAGGAGGGCTGGTATGCAGGAAAAGACATCATTCTGCCCTTTGGATATGTTGAAGGGTGCTCTAGCATAGAGAAATTCACTAAAAACTAAATTGCAGAGGAGCATGTGACACAGGTCACAGAGCAAGGGGAGTTTTGAGAGAGTACCAGGCAAATCAGCAAGGGGTAAGGGCAGAAGATGAAGCTGTGGCTTTGAGAGAGCACTTGGAGGCTTGAGAGCTCAGATGTCACCAGGCAAGACCCAGCCACATGGTCACTGCCTCCACTGTCCTTCCAAGATGCTCCAGCCAGGACCTATATCCATGCCTCCTGGATCTCTTGCCTCTAGCTACAGTACTTGGCATGCAGCTGGTGCTCAATATACTTTTGTTTAAAAACAAATCAGTGAATAAATGAATAAGCATGGCAACTGAGTTTTTACCATGAAGTCCGTCAGATGTATGAAATTTGAAGAGCCACTTTCACGTCTCCATTGAATTCCTCTTTGTCTCATCAGTTTCTCCCTCTTTCTTTACTGCACCTTTCAGATCTCACAGTGCAGCCTTCATTCATGGTGTCGCTCACCGTGGGATACGTCAGGCTGCATCCACTGCATTATTTGGTGTGTCATTAGTGCCTTGGCTAGGAGAGAGATCACCTTAAAAGAGTGGTTACCCTCACTAATAAGCATTACGCAATGTCTTCACTGCCTTCTCTTGGCTCTTTCGGTCTCCATCCTGGATCCTACTGATGTGATCTTTGGTGATGGCGCTGGATGAACGTGGTCCTCACGGTAAGATGTCCTTCAGATAATGGCTGCTTACATATTCTAAAAAGCTTTGTATTTCTGACTTCGTGTCATTGTTAACTCTCTATTTCTCTTGAGCTTATTTATCAGTCTGAAAAAAATCTCCTGGAAACTCCTCCCCACATAAAACTGTTCGAAACCTGTGTGAAACCTTTAATTTAATCAACACATTACCATTTCCTAAAAATGGGTAAATGAGATCAACTCAATTTCTAACAGGAAGAGATGAAATTAATTTCATTCAATTATAACAAGGAGAAGGCTTTATACAGGTAACAGTTCAACAATTGTAGTAGTGGTGATTATGAAAAATTCTGAATCAGGATGCCAAGAAGTCACACATCCCTGGTAGTTTTCAAAATACCTCCCCAAATCCTGAAAGCAACAATTTAGTGAAGGCCCGAGAGCCAAAATAGTCCTTAAGAAATGAAAAATAATGACAGCCTAAAAAGAGGGAATTGTGTAATAATCAGAAATTTGATTTGACACTGGTAACTCGCCTGTATATATACCCAGAGCTTGCCTTTTAGCTACTTCTAAGACTTGTAGACAATGGATTGTTTAAGCCATGTTCAGAAGACACCCAGCACCTTATTTTCTAGAATAAGATTTTTTGTGGGTAGAAGGGAAGGAATCCAGGATTTATGGGAGAGTTACAGTAAAATATAACCTAAGATGATTTTTAAAAAATGGCCCCTGGACAGTAATGCTGACTTGCACACTAAGATCAATGGACGTGGATTCTTATAAGCTGTCTACAGACCAGCTGGTAAAAATACCGGGGAATGGTTAGAAATGATACCCCATCCCAAGCAGGAAAATATGCCAACTGTGTTGTGTTATTCTGGAGGACAAATTATGATTCTAGAACACATGAAAGAGAAAATTGCATGGGGAAGCTAGAAGTCATTTTCTTATGCTTCCCCCTCATAGGAAGCCACATGCCATTTGGATTATTGCACTTTTCAAAGTACATGGAAAGACTTGAGACCATCCAAAGAAGAATGACACAAACAAAAGGGCAGAGTGCATGATGGAAAAGATGCCCCATGAGGAAAGGCTAAAGAATCAGGACCACTGAAGCTAAAGAGAAAAACTCAAGTGATGAATCACTATTGTTTTCAAATATGTGACAGGTTTTTGGCTAGAAGATGTCACTCTTACGTTTCCTGAACACATGGGGGCCCACAGCAGACAAACGTAAAGATGGAAACCAGACCAGCAAAGAAGTCCTTCAACAGCCTTCCGAGGCAAAGCTCCCTCACAGTTGCAGGCAATGTCTCATCTTTTGTCACTTCTGGCATGACGCTGCACACCCACAGCCAGTGCATCATCTCTACCTTTGACCATGTCTTGCTTTCTTTCTCCCTGGTCCGTTTCTCCTCACCTCGACCAGCCTGGCCAGCTCCTTGGTCATTGGGGTTGTACTCACCCATGCATGTGCCTGGCTCCCCACAACCTCAGAAGCTCTCAGTACAATGCAGGACTGGAGGTTGAAACCAATGAAAGGTTGTTAAATAAATGAACAATTTAAAGAGGAAATATTTAAAGCTGAGAACAAAGACTAGAAAAGAGATGTCCCACAAGAAATTTTTCAGTGAAATGCCATGCGTTGTGCTCTGTAAGTTCCTCTCCATCTCCCTAACATAGTGTTTAGTGAAATCTACAGTGCTCACTTGTACTCTGTGGAGTCTGGGGGTGAAAGCTTATAGATATCCAACATTTGTGTAACACTAGACAGTCCATTTTGCCCTCTCTGAGAAAATCTAGTGATTCTGCTGTTTATATCTAAATTCAGATCCCTCAATAAGAGTTCTCTTGGCCTCATTTTCATAATGATCCTCAGAAGCATTTACTAACTAGGCTGTACCCACCTAGTACAGCTCTGTCCACATGGTAGGTCTGCAATACATTCTTGCAATCTTATGGTAATTAGACAGCAATCCGATTGTGGAATAGTGGCAATTCAGTTATTCTGTTACTCTGACCTTGCATGTGTTAGCTCACTGATGCCCATCCGTGTAGGTCTGTATTTAGACGTGTCGTCCTGGGAGGATGGGGATGGAGAGTCTACTGAAGTCCTTCAGCATCTCCAGTTGACCTTGGCAGGGATCCCGAGTGAACTTCATGAGGATCTACAGGGAACTGGCAGCTGGCCCCTTCTGCTGTTATTTTTTTCCTGAAACCATGTTACATTATAAGAGGCTGGAAGAGACGGTGAGAAATCATTTATGCCATGCGTCTCTGGGTAGAACAGCACACACCCATCGCAGGAGCTGGATGCTTCCCTTCTTCTATTCCACCTCCACATCCTTCCCTTCCATCTTATCTTTTTATTTGTTTCCAAGCCACGTTTATCTCCAAAGCAAACCTTTGTTATGTTTACTTTAGAACACCACAGTTCCCCATTGCATCTCTCACCCTTGCCAAAATTATGCAAATTAAGAATAACCCCAATCTGGTTGGGGGAGTTTGTGACTGAAAAGTAATTGGGTTATAATATGCTAATTCTTATGTTAATATTTGGCTCCAAAGATAAAGAGACCTGGAAACGCTAATATGAGAATCCTCCCACAAAGAGGATTACCAGCAGGAAGTTTGCAGGAGGAGAAGAAAGAAGGGGACCCAAATGGAGCAAGGACTAGAAACGCAGGCCCTTTAGAAATAATGAAGGGGTTTTGTTGCTTTGCTTCTTTACACTTTCTTTTATTTTGCAAATTTTCTATGATCAGTATGTGCTACTGTAACACTTTGCAGGAAAAATAGCATAATGTCTAAACAGAAAAAAGAATGAGGAAGTTTTAGAGCAGAAGCAGATGAAGGAAAGGCTGAGACTGGCCTTACCAGAGCCTCTCCCGGGAAAGGGTCAGGTGCTGGCCCCAGCCGGCTTCCCAAGACAGGAAGAGTTGGGCTCAGGGAACGTCCATGGCTGGGATCCCGAGAAGCTGATGAGTCAGCTTTCAGGTGGGTGAGTGAGCAGTGGCTCCAACCCGGGCCTCAGGACCACTGGGACTGAGAGGAAAGGGAAATTCTGTCTTCAAACTTGGTGGAAGAGGTCGATGTGAGCTTTGACTCAGAAGCTGTAAAAACCATATCCAGTTGATGTTTCTCCATTCATTTCTTCAAGGAATATTCTACAAATATCTGTTACCCTCTCTGTATAGTATACTCTGCTAGTCTCTGTGGGTACTGGGAAGATGAATAAACAGCTTCCCTGTGTGAAGAGCAGGGGCTTTCTCTGTGAGCCTGTGAAGGAGGCTGTGCAGACATCAACCTGCTGAGGTCTTCACACCCCTCCTCGTGGCTGCCCGGGAGCACTCAGCAATGAGGGAAGGGGAGGATGACCTTGGCTGGTGGTGCCTTGAGAAGTGCTGGAGAAGAGCTGGGCCCTCTTTGGGAAATCTTTCGTTTTCTTTTTCTTTTTCTTTCTTTTTTTTTTTTTTTTTTTGAGACTGGGGTCTCACTCTGTCACCCAGGCTGGAGTACAGTGACATGCTCACAGCCCACTGCAGCTTCAACTTCCCAGGCTCACCAGCACTCCCAGCTGATTTTTGTGTTTTTTGCAGAGATGGAGTTTCACCGTGTTGCCCAGGCTGGTCTGGAACTCTGGGCTCAAGCAATCTGCAGACCTCAGCCTCCCAAAGTGCTGGGATTATAGACGTGAGCCACTGTGCCAGGTCTCACTTGGGAAATCTTAAGAAAAGAAATAAGGTGGTGAGCTGGAAAGGGCCTTGAATTATGGCTCTCTGACTGTCAGTTGCCTCAGGGCATGTTCCATCCTGAACCTTCATCAAATCCTTTCCACACGTGAGTCCACCCATGGGAAGCTCTGGACTTCTGTTAAAAGTTAGTAGTTGTGACCGGGTGTGGTGGCTCATACCTATAATCCCAGCACTTTGGGAGGCCAAGGTGGGTGGGTCACCTGAGGTCAGGAGTTTGAGACCAGCCTGATCAACATGGAGAAACCTGGTCTCTACTAAAAGTACAAAATTAGCTGGGTGTGGTGACAGATGCCTGTAGTCCCAGCAATTTGGGAGGCTGAGGCAGCAGAATTGCTTGAACCCAGGCGGAGATTGCAGTGAGATTGTGCCATTGCACTCCAGCCTAGGTAATAGAGCAAGACTACGTCTCAAAAAAAAAAAAAAAGTGGGTAGTTTTCTTTTCCTCATCACCCATGTCTCTTTTTGACACTCTTGAAACTCTGCAATGAATTCTCAAAAATATTAAGGATCTATTTAGCTTCTTTTCTTCCCTTACCTTACCAGGAGGTCACACATCATATTGGCAGCAGATGGATCCCATCTGCTCTACAGAGGTCAAAGATTTCAATCAGTGAGTTATAGACACCATCAATGAAAACAGCAGCAGGGAATCACGAGATGATCACAGCCAAAGGAAGCCCTCTCCTGGGAGTACTCTGCTGATGCCTCAGCTTCTTGCTTCTAAGCTCCTGGCCCCATTCTGTCTGAGGCAAAGAAGATTCAGATTGATGCCATTTATTTGCATGAACATGCAGAAGACGTAGCAGAAGTGTTGGGGAACCTCTGAAGAACCATTAATTGGGGTGAGACTAAGACCATACTTTCTACCCTGAAAACTTGGTCTACAACCAATAAAGTAAGTTTTCCCAACAAATGCGAATGATGTGCTGTGTGGCTAGGATGGGTGCAGATAATCAATGCTCAGTGCATTTCCCCGGGAAAAGGTTTCCAGGATGCTTTTTAAGGAAAGTAATGAGCTGTTTATTCCCTGGTTGTGGGAGAAGAGGGTGTTTGTTGATCACACATCTTTTTAATTAGTTGTAGACACAGATGGTTTTTTTTTTTTCACTTTTTTCTAACATATATTTACTTATCTAATCAAAGGTGTCCAGCATAGAAATTCAGGAGACAGACTTCCTTAGCCACCAGAGGCGTCTTTTCCCTGCTTCTGTATTATTAGCTCTGAAGGTCCTCGATAAATCAGTTCAGCCTAACAGGCCTCTTATTTTCATACAGATATAACACCAAGTGAGGTGCTGTAGGTGGGCCAAACACCACAGGTGTCAAGCAAGATGTGTGTTGGGTTGCGTTCATCCCATTCCTATTAGGGCTTTGTGTAATTTCATGCTTCTCTCCTTTAGCAGCAAAGTAACTGTGCTTAGAAAATCCGTTTGACCTTCTCTGAGCCCCAGCTCGCTCATCTATGTAAAGACGTCTGGACTGAATGCTCCCAAGTTCCTCCCTGCTCTAAGCTCCCAAGCTGAAGCTTGCACACACAAGCAGGACGTCAGTGGAGGAGCAAACGTCTGCTCCATGCCCACCTGATAACACTCCTCAGTGCTGTCGGCTTCAGAGTTTGGGTTCTGAGCTCCTCTCTTGTCTGACTGAAACAGTTCGACTTTTGCTGCAAGGTCCAGCTCAAATACCATCTCCTCTCAGAGGCCTTTCCAGCCCTGTTCTTTTCCACATGTGTGTGTTTGGGCAGACACATGTATGTGTCAGGGTCCCTCTGATAGTATAGATTCTGAAAAAGCTAATTCTAAAGGGGCTCCTAGAATGACACCACCTCAATTTCAATGGAGGCATCGCTGCATGGCTAGTGATGGGATTCAGCACCTGCTGTGTAAAATGCGGCACCTTGGCATTTGAGAAAGCAGCAGATGCAGGACGTTCTCTCTGACCTCCTTCTACCCTTCTCCCCTGAAGCAGGCCATCAAAGACTAAAGGAGGTGAGAAGACCCTCTTGTGATGATACCCTCCCTCCACACCTGGAGGAAAGGGATGTTCCTATCTGAAAACACAGGGACACAAGAGAAGAATCTGAAGAATCTGAACAAATAGGCCTGGCTTGTTCTCCTCAATTTATAACCATTCGGAGGGTGGCTCATGCCTATAATCCCAGCACTTGGGGAGACCGAGGGGGGTGGATCACCTGAGGTCAGGAATTTGAGACCAGCCTGGCTAACACTGGGAAACCCCATTTCTACTAAAAATACAAAAATTAGCTGGATGCTACGGCACATGCCTGTAATCCCAGCTCCTCAGGACGCTGAGGCAGGAGAATCGCTTGAACCTGGGAGGAGATTGCAGTGAGCCAAGATCACACCACTGCTCGGGTGACTGAGCAGGACCCCATCTCAAAAAAAAACATTATGACCATTAGACCATACCCCTTGGACAAGTCACCCTCATCCACTGTTGTCCACTCTTCATTAAACCTCACATAAAAAACCTTCTTTTGGGTGTCTTCATTGCTGAAGGCTTTTATGTCACATAAAACTTACACTAAATCAATGTGCGTGCATTTTTTCTTGTCGTGCTATCTTTTTTACAGGGCCATCAGCCACGAGCCTAGACATGTGTGAGGAAAGATGTTGCCTTTTCTCCCCTACGCTGGTTCTTAGCATCAGTGAGAGAGTAAGGCAGCGCGGGCACATAGGCAGAGTAGCCTTTGAAAGGCCCTTCTCCGTCCCATGTGTTACGACGCTTTAGGGAGTGTGTTGTGTGAAAACCGCTCATCTATCCAGAATCACATCAGCTGCACAAGGCACTGGCACAAGGGGTGCTGTGGAGGAGCGACCTGCTGGTGGTTTCTCGTCTCCCTGCTCATGACCCACCATGTCCATCCTCCCTTTCCTCTGGCTGCCACGTGTGGAGTGAAATTCTCCGAAGTGGCTGTCCCTGTGCACCAGGCTAGTGCACTTCCACAGCTGCCTCGTGGCGGGTCCCAAGCCTCAAGCCTGGGGCTATGCCCTATTCATCTTTAGTGGCCAGCAGGGCACAGATTTTTCCTAGAAGCACGGGTGAATACCTGTTCCACGGACAGACCTTTTGCTATTTGTGAGAGAGAATCGTGTGAAACACTGCCTCGTCGCAAGCCATCTCTTCTCAATGTGAGGAGGCCCAGGGTCCCCGAGCAGGTGTTGGCCGGTCTCATTTTAGAATCTCTCCCAGAGTGGAGGGTCGTGCTTAGCGATGAGTCTTACATCTCCCACAGCCAGTGCCGGCCAGTGCACTTCAGAGGCCAGGCATGGGTTTCTCTTTATATTCTCTTTATATTTATTCCCAAGTGGCAGAAACTCAAAGGTGTGCTCTGGATAAGTCATTCTAGAGAGAGGAATAAGGACATTCACAAGAGCGCTCTGTGTTTCCTGTGGCAGAGAGTGGCCAGTGTGAGCGCACCCCGGAGTCCACAGGACTCTGGAGGGAGGACGGATTTCATGGAGCCCATTCATGGGCATCGGCTCGGGGGTGGGATGGCTCAGCTCTTGCTCTCCAATTGCTGTGGCCCAGGAAGCCTGAGTGTGCCTGTGTGACAAACCTTCCCCATCCCTCCCACGTCCTCATCCTCAAAGTGTTTCACTCCAGCCTGGGAACAGCTGGGAAGGGATTCCTCTACATTTCTATATTCAGGAGCACTGCGTTTACTCAATGGAGACTTACTAATCCGGCTTGTAAATAAATTACTCCAAATTGATCTGTCAGCGCAGGAAGTGAAAGGAAGTGTCTGGAGCGTCTCTCCACTCCCCACGCAGCCACAGCCGCGGGCAGCTCCGGGAGGGAGAGGACAGCAAGCCACAGACGTGAAGGCGGAGACCTGACACCCCGACATCTAGATTTGGGGGAGGGAAAAGGAAGACATACTCGTGAGTGAAAAGTGATATGACCACCCAAGGGGCACCTTCCTGGACGTTTCTATGTATTGGCCAGGGTCCTGCAAGCTCCACCAGCAGAGCGCCGAGTGCTCTGGCGGTGGCTGCTCAGGGACAGTGGCCTTCATAGTCTTACCTCCCCATGCCCTGAAGAAGGAGGGCTCAGAGGGAGAATGCACAGCAGGAAGGGATAAATAGCCAGACTGTGCCACACAGAGATTCCCGGAGGCTCTAAAGACTGTTTTGAGAGCTAAGGGACGTCTGAAGCTAGCAGTAAATGATGGGTGTTATTTTCAGTTGCTGGGTTAAATTATTTGTTCTCAGGTTGGTTGTTATCCCGGGCACTGAAGTTATAGCCTTGGTCTCACCAAGATCTGTGTCTGCCCAGCCAACCAGGTCCAGGGGAAGGGAGTGCGGCACTCTGGAGGGCCCACAGGTTCCTTTGAAGCCATGAGCAGCTGGGTTCTCCCTGCGCTGAGGCAGTGGGCACTGGCACCTGGCATGCGTCTGCCTCACCTTACTCTGCAATCCACATGATAGTAGTCTGCGACGTAGAAAACAGGGGTGCTTGCAACTCGAGATGAACTTATTTCAGTGCATCCTGACCGTACAGAAGGGCTCCAACTTTAAAGAAAATGAGACCCTGAATTCCCTCTTTTCCTTAACCGTTTGTCCTTATGTCCTAAAGGGGCCAGATCTGTGTTCCTGGGAGAACTCTACTTCTCTCTCTGTCTCTCTTTCTGTCTCTCTCCCTCTGTGTGTTTGTGTCTGTTTCTGTCTCTGTCTCCCTCTGTTTTTTTCTCTGTCTCTGTTGCCCTCTTTCTCCATTTCTCTTTCTCTGTCTCTTTCTGTGTTTCTCTTTCTCTCTCTCTGTCTCCCATCTCTATACACCCTGCATGGAGGTACCCCACTTTCCTCCCCTGCAATCCAGTCTCACACATATTTCTTTCTTTGATTCCTCTTAATAACTTACTCAGCAAATGAAAATAACACCCACCATTTACTCCAAGCTTTTGGGCTTCTTTAGCTCCCAAGCAGAGACCAGAGCCTTGGGGCACCCAAGCCCTGAAGTCCTGCTGGGTCTTACAGTCTCAGGCTCTGCATCCGGGAGGGGCCCATTCGGCCTATGGGATATGTAGGTCTTTCCTTGTCATTTCCCCCTGCTGTTCCATGGTACATGACATAACTGGGCAGCTCCGTATCCCTCCAGAATGCAGGCAAGAGCCGGGGAGAAGGGTTCTCAAAGGCAATCCTTCTCGATGCAGCTCTTAGGCACTTTTTTTGGTGCTGAGAATTTTGATGGTAATAATACAAATATGATGCTGTGGGCTTATGTGTAGATTTCAATGACCAATTCAGAGGGTGTTTCCTTGTAGTCTGGAAAATGAACATCTGTTTACAGCTTCCATTTTCTAATGACTGGAATGCCACAAACAAAGAAAACCTGGAGGAAAGCTGCCGATGCTGGAAGGTTTCTTTCCTTTATACATTCCATGATGCATCATGTGGGGTTATGCAAATAGTAGTATCTCACTAAATATTCTGGTCTCTTGGGAATGGCTTCACGTTGTCAAAAATATATCTTATCTCAGCTTCTACTGTAATAACAGTTAACTTTTTAAAAAAGAGTAGGTGGGGTTTTTGTTGGTTGGTTTGTTTGTTTGAGACGTGGTCTCACTCTGCCACCCAGGCTAGAGTGCAATGGCGTGGTGTAATATCAGCTCATGGCCTCTACCTCCTGGGCTCAAACAATCCCCCCACCTCAGCCTCCTGAGTAGTTGGAACTACATGCATGGGCCACCATGCCTGGCTAAATTTTTTAAATTTTTTTTGTAGAAACATGGTTTTGCCATGTTGCCCAGGCTGGTCTTGAACTCCTGGGCCCAAAAAATCCTCCTTCCTTGGTCTCCCAAAGTGCTGGAATTATAAGCATGAGTTACTGTACCTAGCTAAAAAAGTTATAATGTTTTACTGTATGCCAGGCTCTGTGATAATTAATTAACCGACATTAATTAACTTATTCCTCACAACAGACTTAGGAGATAGCATCACCATTTTACGATAAGAAAAACCAAGGCCCAGAGAGTTCAAGTGCCTTGCTCATGATTTCATAGTCCGTAAATGGTGGGTCTCTGTATTAGTCCGTGCTCACATTGCTATAAAGAAATGCCTGATGGCTGGGTGCAGTGGCTCACACCTGTAATCCCAGCACTTTGGAAGGCTGAGGTAGGCAAAACATGAGGTCAGGAGTTCGAGACCAGACTGGCCAACATGGTGAAACCCCATCTCTACTAAAAATACAAAAATTAGCCAGGCGTGGTGGTACATGCCTGTAATCCCAGCTACACAGGAGGCTAAGGCAGGAGAGTTGCTTGAACCTGGGAGGCAGAGGTTGCAGTGAGCAGAGATTGTGCTATTGCACTCCAGCCTGGGTGACAGACTGAGACTCCATTTAAAAAAAAAAAAAAAAAAAAACTACCTGAGACGGGGTAATTTACGAAGAAAAGAGGTTTAATTGGCTCACAGTTCTGTAGGCTATACAGGAAGCATGGCTGGGGAGGCCTCAGACACTTACTATCATAGCAGAAGGCAAAGGGGAAGCTGGCACGTCCTGTCTGTTTGGAGCACGAGGAAGAGCGCGAAGTGGGGTGTGCACCCTTTCACACCGCCAGATTTCTTGAGAACTCAGTTACGAGACAGCGCTAGGGTGGTGGGGCTAAACCGTGAGAAACTACCCAGCGATCCGATCACCTCCCACTAGGCCCCACCTCCAACACTGGGAATCACAATTCAACATGAGATGTGGCTGGGGACACAGAGACAAACCATATCAGTCTGGAATTGGAATGCATGTCTAACTGACTCCAAAGTGTGTACTTTTAATCACTATACACATTGTCTTGCCAAGCACAGAATCTTGAGGGTCTGTGGGATGCAGTGACCAGGGTGATCAACTATTTCAAAACACACAGGGGTCTAAACACCCTTCCTCAGCTTCCCATCTTAGCAACTTAGCTCAGCACACCCCAGCCATTTCCATATCTAAGGAACACCTAAAGGCAGGAGGCTCGGGTAAATTTTTATTAAACTCATCACTTTCTTTTAATAAGGGATATTGAACCATGTCCAGTATAAGCCTCACTCCAATTTAGTGATTCAATACAGCACCTCTCGATGGTACAGAGGTCTTCTTCACTCTAAGGTTTAGGAAAACTTCATGGAAGAGGAAATTAGGCTCATTCTGCCCATCCCAAGTGGCAAAAATGTTGAGAACTCTCATTCCAGGGTTTGGAACAGCCTGCACAGCTAAAATAAAGTAGAAAGAAAGCGCATTTCCTGTTTACCATTTTTATTTCTTCAGAGAGTTAAACGTATCTATTTTTCTGTTCTGAGTTTTTTCTCTGTTATTTCAGAGAACACCCTAATGCCTTATTATGACCAGATAAGGCACAGCCCTTGCACACTCCTGAGGACCAGCGGCTTCATTGTGCAGGATGTCATGCTTGTTTCAGGCTTCCGAGGAGACCACCTGAGCAAGAGATTGTGTTAGCACACACATGGCTCCACCCAGTAATTACCAGCCCTTCTTTAAAAGAAATTTTTTTTTCATTCAGAGTCTCCAAAGGCTGAAACAGAGACTATAGGTCTCAGGAAAACATCCGTAATACCCACTCCCTCAGTGGCATGGGGCTAGAGTGGTTGTATTAGAAGCCACGCAATCTTTGAAAAGAAGTGCTTTGACAATGATAGATGTAGGAATGGACAACAAAATCTGCCCTCCTGTTCCCCTCTTGCAAGTATTTGCTGCTTTAGATAACTTGCAAGTATTTTCCCCAGCCCCAGTTGGTCTCAGCCAGGACAAACCTACTCAAAGTGATAGCTCTGGCCACACTGCTTAGAAATTGCTGGTGCCAAGGGATGTGATTGTGCTCTGTGTGCTTTTCTCAACACCCTTTTTTATGCCAACATATCCAGAAGATAATATTCTTGTCCTGGTGTGCTTGGAAAGTCACTCTATTGGCCGGGCACCTGTAATCAGGCCTGGCTCAGGCCTGTAATCCCAGCACTTTGGGAGGCTGAGGCGGGCGGATCACGAGGTCAGGAATTCGAGACCAGTCTGATCAACATAGTGAAATCCCGTGTCTACTAAAAATATAAAAAATTAGCCGGGCGTGGTGGTGGGTGCCTGCAATCCCAGCTACTCAGGAGGCTGAGGTGGAGAATCATGTGAACCTGGTAGGCGGAGGCTGCAGTGAGTTGAGATCGCGCCATTGCACTCCCACCCAGGCAACAGTGCCAGAATCCGTCTAAAAAAGAAAAAGAAAAAGAAAAATAGAAAGTAACTCTAGCAACTAAACTATAATGATGAGTATGGTAAACGGGTCACCTTTTTCTTTAAAGAGAAAATTGCTGAAAATTCTCTGGGATTTTCCATGACTCGAATGAAATCATGGTTTTCTTAAGACAAAAATCTAAAGAAATACAACATAAAACATGCAAGGAATCTATGCATTAAATGGCAACCTTAGCTCCTTCTGGGAAATATCTGTTGTTAGTAAAGCCTCATCTGGTACATTCATGCAGCCATGCAGTAAATGTTCATTAGGAATTGACGTCCTCCATGGTTTGTGCTTGGTACTAGGTAAAATTTAAAAAGCAGCAGAGCCTGTAATCCTAGCACTTTGGGAACCTGAGGCAAGTGGATCGCCTGAGGTCAGGAGTTCAAGACCGGCCTGGCCAACATGGCAAAACCCTGTCTCTACTTAAAAAAATACAAAAATTAACCAGGTGTGGTGATGGGCACCTATAATCCCAGCTACTCGGGAGACTGAGGCAGGAAAATAGCTTGAACCCTAGGGGCAGAGGTTGCAGTGTGCCGAGATCGTATCATTTTACTCCAGCCTGGGCAAAAGAGAGAAACTCTGTCTCTAAAAAAAAAAAAGAAGCAGGGATATTTCAACCCAAGTGGGGCTGCTGAAACTGAGGACCTCACATTCCAGAGGGTAGGCACAGGTACAGAGGTAGAACGGAGGTAGAGCTTGGGTTCAAGTGACAAGCCGGAAACTAGCTTGGCATGACTCTGAAGGATATCCTTCTGTCAATATAGCTGGTACTGTACCAACACATTTAGGTCCAGAAATTGATTGCACCATAGCACAATGGGGGAGACCTGCTTTAATTGCCATCACACCTGTTTTCAAAGTATCTGGACTTTTTCTTTGTTTAAAAGCTTATGTGATCCAACAGAGTGATGCAGCGCTTTAAAAAGCGAATGTCACTGTAAGCTCCATTAAATAAAAACATCGTGTCCAGATCATAAGTAACAGTAACAGATGATAATTGGAAAGCAGTGTTCACTACAAAACACTGAAATGAAAATGTCTCATTTGGAGAGTCAGGGTGGAAATGCTGAGGGTTTTAGAGACTTGCCTGACCTAGACTGGCGGCAGGCTCTGGGTGTGTTTACCTCGGAGGAGAGAAAACAAGGAACTATCTTCCTGTCTTCTAATATTGGAGGAGGTGTTGTGAGGACGAAGAAATGAATGGGTTTTATTTTAGGACAAGACAGAGGAGAAGCAAAGAGTGCGTGAATGTCGAGGGAAAGACAGAGGAAGTGAGTAAGGAAGGAAGCAGCAGGGAGGTTGAACTGCGTTCAACAGAGGAAAACTTGCTAAAAAAAAGCTTTCTCACAAACTAAAGTAAGTGCTCAGAATTGGAGAGGCCATTGTCACTTCTCTGAACATAGACTACAGGCCGTTTGTCAAGGGCCTTGAGTTCCAGCATCAGATAGGATGCTAGTTGTCTAAGTTCCCATTCATCTCCAGGACACGGGGCTTCTGCGATGGGCCAGGCTTGTCCTGCTGAGACCTGCTGCTAGCCAAGGCCGGAAATGCAACTCACGTACATGGGCTCATTGAGCAAAGTGCTCTTAAACAGATGGGACACTCTGGAGGCATGCGTTAAAGCCCAGCATGTTTCTAGACACTTCTAGAGAAGGCATCTTTCCCTAACGTCCCAGCAGGTCAGAGGGGAAAATGGGCGGGTCTTCGTGAGAAGTGAGCTCCTTCTGTGACAGGAGTGAAAGAGAAAGATCACTGGTTTCAGGTGACCGCTGCCATCCAAAGTTCCAGGAGCTGCTCTGGAGGGAATGCTGCTGAGATATGCAAAGGGCAAAGAACAAATGATGCAAGAGAAGGAGAAAATACGGACTCGGCCCCAACACACTCCCACTAGGCTCCGCCTGGGAGAATGCGCTGCTGCTCTTGGGCTGCTTCAGTGCACAAGATTTAGGAAACACAGAGACACACGCAATGGCAATTCAAACTGATTCATCTACCTCATCTTAAAAAATGAAATCTTGATTCAGCTTAGTCCAAAGTGTTGTATATGGAGGTACAACCTTTTAGTTCAAAAGTTATTCTTTTTCTTACCATACTGAGAGATCTTTGCCAGCAGAGACAATGTCTTGTTCATTTTGGTATCCCTAGAGTTTAGCATAGAGTCCAGGTATAGCAAAAGTTTCAGTACACATTCAGTACACTAAACAGAAATGTGATTTTTGGATGGCAGAAGGGTTGAGCTATCTGGGCAAGAACAAAGTGATTGCCACTTTCTCTGGTCTTCTGTCGTCCCAGCAAAACCTCCCTCTGCTCCAAGGACAGCAGGATGCCCTGAGCTCTTGGTGGGCACACAGGGTAGCCTACCGCACGGCACCCTCAGCTGATTTACTCACTCATGCATTCAGCAAATGTCCATTAAGCCCCTATCATGTGGTAGGCTTCATGCCAGGGATAGGTTAAAGTGACTGAAAGACCAGTAGGGTCCCTGCTTCCTGAAACTCTCCTTCCTGAGTCTGCATTGGTGGGAATGGTGACACTGGGAGTGAAGTAGCTGGTATCCATGACACAGAAGAAAAAGTTTCTTTTTAAAATTTTCAGTGGAGATGTATTGATATATCTCCATTGTGATTGATATATCTCCAAGTGAAAATAATTTTGAAAAGAACTCTATTCAAGAACCTCCGTGATTTGGTATTTCTTTGATCCCAAAACATACCCAGATAACAAGTATAAACACAAACAAACAGACAAACACCATGCCCAGAAATATTGATCAATCGAAAGAGGAGTTGATCCAAGCTTTAACCACTTTTTAGATGTTAAAAAAGTAAAATGATTACAACCAAACACCGTATTCACACTTGACTTGACCAAAACCACTGTGATAAATATAAATTGTTCCTAACTACCAAAAGTTCAGATGATCATTTTCTACACCTGCTGCCTGTGTGGTCATCAGCACTTTTTAACAGGTTAGCAAACAAGAGAGTGCTGAAAGCGTTGAAAATCTGCATGTAAATCAAGTCACCTTCTTACTAAAGGATTCATTTCAACTCATATCCTCAGACAAGGAAGGTAAAAAAGATGAATAGAGAAATGGAAAGGAAAGAGTTGAGCAGAAAGTGTGAAGAAGGGCAGACTCAGAGCTTGGAGGCCAATTATGAAGAGGCTGACGGAAAGGCAGGGAGAATAAGAAAGGAGGGGAGGAAGCGAGAAATGTAGAAAAAGAGGAACTAAAATTTTGCAGAGTTGCTGAGCTCCAGCTCAAACGTGACGGAGAGGAGTGTTTCCTTGCTGTTGACCTGCTAGGGGCCCTGCTGCCTGGGCTGCCTGAGTTCCCAGGGATGTGTCCTCTGATGCTGGAGGCGGGGATGGATTGAATGTCACCAGCTGGATCCTGCCCAGCACACAGATGCTAGGGTAGACGAGTGCAGAGGAGACCTCAACACAGGAGCAGATGGCTGAGATGCATTAGTGTCTGTAACACTTTCAATCCCTCTGAGATACATGCCTGGGAAACATTTGGTTTCCTCTTCTTCAATTGGTGAAGCAAGGCATTTTAATATTCCTGATGATCCCCACCCACATAGTGCATTTTTTACAAAGGCAACACTCAGAAGGGCCAGGGTTTCTTGAGCCAGACGCTGCTGAAACAGGGAGGCTGAAGGGAAATGCAGCCCACCTTTTCATACCAGGGTTGGAGGAGTCCACGGAGAACTTCCGAGCCTTCTGCCTGCCTTATGTAAATATTGTAAGGATTGATATGATCATGTTGGCAAACTGCTTTGCACTCCTGAGAGAAAGAGAGTTACAAGGATATGGTTTTATTATTCATAACACGCTGTGTGCTTTCTGTTGGAGAGCTCAGATGCAAACTGCCTGCGGGTTGTAATTTCACTCTGCTCCTTCTGTGTCGGGGACCAGCAGCTTAGGTTTCTATATGAGAAAAATAAGTTTCTCCATCACCAACTACTCCAGTACGTCAGAGGGGAATGATGGAGTAGAGCAAGTTCGGTAAGAGCAGCTCTATTGCCCTGGTGAGATTTGTCCGAATGGAAGAGTTCAGCCAGGAAGGGGGAGATTAGACAATGAGCCTCGACTCCATTGAGTCGGGATCCTCGCTCAGCAGGACAATGCTGAGCAAAAAAATCAATAGCGAGAGAAACAGAATCAAACCACATCCAGGTTTCAGCACCTTGGGGAAATAACGGGAAGAGGGAAACTTTATTAAGACTGTTCTGTCAACCCTACCCATTCCTTTCAGGCCTTTCTTCTTTAAATATTCCAGTCCATATTGGAGAGAAAAGGCAGATTGATCTTGCACTAAATAGACATTAGGTTAGCTCTAAGATGTGGGTACGAGAGATGGGTTTTCCTGGGGAAATGTGTGAGAGAGTAGCCCCTCCAACTCCCACACCAAGGCCAGGTCCAAGACTCACAGCGCTACTTTCAGGACTAGGAACAAACCAATGTTGCCCAGAAGAGAAAAAGGACATGTCGGAAGAAAGGAAGAAGGGGCACAAATGACTTGGAGAAATGGTACAAGTGGGGATTTTTATCTTTATGTTGTCCTCAAATACACACACACACACACACACACACACACGACACTGCAGCTACTCAATACTAATCCCAGAGCAAGAAAAAAAAAAAGCTTTATTCTGGTCTTTCTCTCCTCTCCTGCCCTAACAAGCCCTGGACAGATGTGTCCCACGCCCAGCTCTGATGCTTTACTGCAAAACTCTAAACATTATCAGACGTGCATTGTGTTCTACTTACTCAGCCGGTGCTTATTTTATTGAAAGTTGCTA
>PVKP010036338.1:0-22546 GCA_004027715.1 Plecturocebus donacophilus | reverse complement strand
GGACTGCCCTGAGATTTCTGAAACCTCAGTGCCCAACTTTATCTTACTTCTCTCTTCTCCCAGACTTGAGTTTCTAAGCTTTTAACGTTTAAAAGTTATGGTGGTTTTGATGCATTTTGCAGACATAATTTGGTGAGGATTTCTTGTCAATCTTTGTAATCATTGGAGATCCTGGGTCCTGAAGATTTAAGGGTGGGGGCCCAGACCTACCACCCAGAGTGCTGAGTGGCTGTGGAAGCAAGGAGCAAAGAAGGGGATTGGGGCAGGGAGCTGCAGCCTCACTTCAGACACCTCTGCCCTATGGACTGCACCCTTCCCTTTTGTCTCCAATTCTCTACCTACTAAGGTGCAGCCAGATGGAAAGAAACCTTGAGTTTAAATCCTTTCTTGAGAGTGGCATCAATCATGTGTCACCTTTGCTGGGGAATCCGAGGGCCTCGTGAATAATTCAGAAATGCTGCATAGAATACTTGTTGCTCCCAAGTGTTAATGAAAATATCAAGGGAATTAATTAACAGTCAATTATATCAATTTTAGAGTTGGACAGTGATTCTGATGCTGAGAGCTAAATCCACATTTTTGCTACAGTTCCTCTCCCTGATTCTCAACTTGTCTTTGTCATTTCTAATCAAACTCATAGGGGGGAATGTGTTCAAATTATTTTCTTTGCCTTGCTGTGTTTCAGCTTACTTCTGATAAATAAGGATAAAAAAAGAATTGGTTCAGTATTATACATTTTCTACAATCGTACAAGTACATGTAGAGGTGTTATCTTGGTCTTTGTATTAAACTGCTTGGGGGAGAAGGGAGTTTCAATCTAGGGATAATACATTACCAAGAAAAGCGAAAAAGCAAAAATAACGTGCATGCCATTTGCATAGATATGTATATATTTTGCCCAGACCATCACATGGAAGAGCTCACAAGAGATGAGAAGATGGAAGAAGAAAATTGCAGGTAGCGTCTTCACCACTTGTTTACGACAATGAGAGCATAGGAATCCGTCCATCCTGCGTGTGTGACAAGTTTTCTAGGCATTTGTTAAACTTCACATACGAAGGGATTTTTCAACCCTTCTCTGATCTTTGATATTAAGAAAAGGCATTTCATTGAAAACAGTCTTTGCAGGATTTGGCACGAGTCGTCTAGACTGCTTTATGAAAAATGACAGCTAGTAGAAAAGTAATTAAAGATGTATTTTGCTGAAAGCAAAAGTATTTTTGGAATCAATACCAACCATCTTTAATTTGCCAGTTCTTTCCACAATCATTGTGTGTTATCTGGAGGATCTCAGTTCTAGAGAACAGGGATGCCAGCCCCTTTCTGGTCTTGCTTTTGAGTCCTCTACCTGGCTCCTTACCACCCTCAAGTAAGATGAGAGGAGGTCTGGGCGGGGAAGAGGAGGCATGGTCGGTGTGGTGGAGCAGGAGCCAGCAGATCTCTCCCAGGAAAGCCAGCAGCCCCATGGGCTTCTCCCAGGGCAACAGAGATGTTTGAAAAATAGCAGCAGTGGCCCCAGGTGCAGCCACAGCAGGGGTCGTTGGTGGTGGTGCCTCTGGTTTTAAGTGGGAAACGAAGGAGATGTCTTCATCCGTGCTTTTGAGGAGTTTCAAGGCAGAAAGACAGCTCTCCTACTTCTTCTCCCCTCTTTGTTGTTATTTTGTTGTATTGAGGCAGAGTCTCACTCTGTCGCCCATGCTGGAGTGCAGGGGCACAATATCAGCTCACTGCAACCTCCGCCTCCTGGGTTCAACCGATTCTCCTGCCTCAGCCTCGAGAGTAGCTCAGACTACAGGCACGGGCCACCACGCCCAGCTAATTTTTGTATTTTTAGTAAAGATGGGGTTTCACCATGTTGTCCAGGCTAATATCAAACTCCTCAGCTGATCCACCCGCCTCAGCCTCCCAAAGTGCTGGGATTACAGGAGTGAGCCACCATGCTTGGCCTCTTCTCCTCTCTTTATGGGAAGTATTTGCCTTAGCTGGTTGGGAGCTCCCTGCAGGTGGTCAGGGCTACTCTTCCCATTTGTGTGAGGTACCAGGTAAACCACATGTGCTCCATATATGCTTGGGTGGGGCTTAACTGATAATGACAAGATTATCAGTTATCCCAACCTGCAGGTCCCCTTTCTGGCTCTATTCTCCCCTTCTGTCGCTCACCTATCCTATCTTTGTCTGACACTTACTCATCTTTTAAGTGTCAGCTTAGATGACACTTCTTCTAGGAAGCCTTCTTGGAAGGCCTTACCTCTCAGTTGCATCTCCAAACATGAGCTTTTATTCCACTCAATTCCATCATGCTGTATTTGGTTAATGGTCTAACTTCCTTAGAATTTCTGCGGCCAGGGGCCAGAATTTTCTTACCAATTTTCTCCCAGTTCCTAGTATGGGGATTTGTTCTGCACTCCTTGCATTTGAGGGAGTCAGAGGCAGGGGCTGAGGACAACAGACACCATATTGTAACGGCAGCCATATTTCTGCACGTGGTTCTCTCACTCTCTTGGCCTACAGGTCTCTGGGTCCATGGGGGTGGCCCCAGGGTCTGAACAGACTGGCCTTTCCCAAGTCTGTCTGCATTAGAACAGGAAGATGCCTTCCCTCTCAACACCAGAGGAAAGCTGGGCTCAATGGGCATTGAGCCCTCCACCACTAGGCACGGTACTCCTTAGTACCTGCCAATGGGCAGGTGCATTGAGGAGTTGAGGCGACTGAGGGACTGTGGGTTCCTGGGGAGCACCATGGCTTTGTGACACTCAATTCTGCCACAGCTGTGGGGCCTTCCCAGGCCACTCTCCAGGCCATGGAGCCCTGCACTGGGCACCTTCCCCTCCACAGGCCAGGAGGTGGACTCCACTGGCACAGTCAGGGGTCTCTGTGTTCTCATCCCGGAGTCATGGGGTCCCTCTGGGGGAACTCGGAGAGCATCATACTAGAAGTGGAAGGAGGCTGGGGGCAGTGGCTCATGGCTGTAATCCCAATGCTTAGGAAGGCTGAGGGGGGAGGGTCTCTAAAGGCCAGGAGTTTGAGACCAGCCTGGACAACATAATGAGATCTTGTCTCTATTAATTTTTTTAAATTAGCTGAGCATGGTGGCATACGCCTATAGTCCCAGAAACTTGGGAGGCTGAGACAGGAGGATTGCTGGAGCCCAGGAGTTCAACGCTGCAATAAGCTATGATTGTGCCACTGCATTCCAGCCTGGGCAACAGAGTGAGACCCCATCTCTTAAAAAAATAAGACAGAAAAAGAAGTGGAAGTAAAGAGCAAACCACGCAGACCTCTGTCCCCTCCTCAGCTGGAACAAGTCTGTTTCTGTCTTCTCTGTTTCAACAAGAGTTCCTATGACACACACCCTATATATATAATTATGAAAAACATAACGTGTACATGTGCATACACATCATGTGGTGTTTACATGTGTATGTATGAGCACATTAACACATACAACAAACTACTGCTCATTGTTTTGCTTGCAACCACGTCTGTGCAGCAAACATGTTGTGTCTTACCACTAAAGTTGTGTCAACACACTCAAAGTTACATGTACAGCTGAACTCAAGGGAGGGTGCAGTCATTTGGCCCAATTTTCAGTGTCTGGGTGCTGTGGATTTTCATTGCTTTGGATCTTAACGAGGCATTAATTTTTTCCCTCATTGACATGCATAGTCAGACATAGTTAATCTTTGGGACACTTGCTGGTCAGATGCCTGGGATAAATATGGATTAAGGGAATTCTGATTACCAGTCCTCCCAGAGTGCAAGGCAGCTTGGGAATTCAGGTGACGAGAAGGTTTTCTTGCAGGCGGCAGAGCTCCCCATGGCAGAACAAGTTGTGTCCAGAAAGGATTTTGATCAATGAAAGTCTCTGTGTTGGCAGCATGTGGGGTTTGCTGGGAAGATGCCCCCTCTGTGTTCATGCTTGCTTTTCAATCTGTCTCTATATAGGGGTGAAATCTGAACTCAGCCTTCCTGGGACTCTACCCTTGGCTGTGGTTTTATGGTCAGGTGTCACTTCTTTGGAGAAATGCTGCTGCCTCCCTATATGACAATCCTTAATCTACTGAAAAACCCAGTCCTGGACTAGTCCAGATACAGAAGGAGTTCTATTCACCACTACTTATCAAACTATATTGTTAGGTTCCACAGTGGAATGTAAGCTCCATGAAGGTATGTCTTGAAATTATTTGCAAATGAATGGCCCCTCATTGAAGGGGGTAACTCTAGACCTCAGCCAGGATGTGTGTCTGTCACCAAGTCCTTCCTACACTTGCAATGTCCTCCACATTGGGCCAGGCCCTGGGTGGCCTGAGCAGAGCTGAACCAAACGAAATCTTTTCTCCAGCCTGGCCTCAGACACTTCACCCCTCCTGTGTGGGGTAGGATGGATGCTCTTAGGTCTTCTGCCATGATCTGGTGTCTTAGAGGAGCTGTATGCTCCTGGCTTCAGTCTTGCCTTTCCCAGAGACATTCTCTGCAGTCATAAAGGATCCACTCTTTCACTCACACACAGCATTAGCAAGGCTACTTCTATTTGAGGGGTGTGTGTGTTCTCTGACTTCAATTCTAAAATCTGCCTGTTGGGCTTGGGTGAAAAGGTGCTTTAACCCCTCTTGGTGAGAGTGGAGACTCTGTACTGGTGATTCCTGTGTTGGAGGAGGATATGAACATAGATTTTTAAATTAAATGTATGTATTAGTTTGTAATCTAGCAAATTGACTTTTTGGCGTATCTTCCTTATACTTTCTTGGATATATGAAGGCAGATGCAAGAATATTTATTGCAACATTTTTGTAATAGTGAAAAATTGAAAACAATTTACATGTCCATTAATATAGGAACAAATAAAATGGAATGCAGCCATACTAAAGAATCTTATGCAGCAATTAGAAAGAATGAGATAAATCTATATGTATTAATATGAGTAAGGCTTCAATGTATATGGCAAGTGAAAAAAGCATGCTATGGATAGCTACATTGGTTTCATAAAGTTTATGTTAAAAGAAATAAAGAATAAATAAATGACTGTATTTTCTATAAGGACATATATTTTCATATATTTGTAAATGATTGCCAAAAGGCCTGGGAGTCTACACCCTAAATTGATTCCAGTAGACACTTTTTAGGAAGGAGAAAAGGAACAGATTTGCAGAAGTGGACAACAGGTATAGACCCTATTGTTTCTTTCATATGTGTATATACTTACATAGGAAACAACAGGGTACATACTTTGGGAAGCCAAGGTGAGCGGATCACCAGGAGCTCGAGACCAGCTTGGGCAACATGGTGAAACCCCGTCTCTATGAGAAAAATGCCAAAATTAGCTGGTGTGATGGCGCATGCCTGTAATCCCACCTACTGGGCAGGGGTGCTAAAGGGGAGGATCCTTTGAATTCAGGAGGTAGAGGTGGCAGTGAACCAAGATCACACCACTGCACTCCAGCCTGGGTGACAATGTGAGACCCTATCTCAACAAGACAAAAAAGAAAGAAGTGCATCTTCTTGGGAAATTCAGCATCCTATGAGTTCAAAGAATTTAACCTGTCTTCAAGTTTACATTCAAATCTATGTTCTGTCCTACAGAGGACTAGGCTCTCAGTGACCATTTGTGCAGCATGAGCTGTGAGTGGATTTGCTGTGAAGGAGAGAGAAGGTTAAGACAAGCCTTTGTCTTCCAAAAGTAAACTGTTTAGAGAAGGAACCAAAACATATATCCACAAAATAGGGGGCCGAGAATCCCAGACAGGTGCAGGGCGGGAGGGTAAGGGATGCTTCTCCCCAGCCTGGCCCCAGGCCCCTGTGGCCACTGGTTCACCAGGATGGGACTCATCTTTGGCCTTTCTGTGTCTGGGAGCCACTCCCAGCCATCTCCTTAGAGTACCTCTTCCTTTAAAGAATGACTTACTCTGTGATCCCTGGGTCCAGCGGATGGAATCTTGGGTTATGGGGAAGGGCAGGAGTTTCTGGGAAGGTTTCCAAGGGCAGAGTGCATGGGACCTGTAGGGACATCTTTGTTGGAGCAGGTCTGCATTCTAGGGGAGAAGCCTGGAGCAGTCAGGGAGGTAATGGTATATGCTTTATGCCTAAGGCTAACACCTTTTCTACCGGCCAGTGGTTCTGCTTTCAACAGACCAAGATGGTCTGGCCACCTAAGCACCTAGTGAAACTCTTTCTTGTACCAAACACCTTGGCTATGGCCCTTCTGCTTCTGGAACTGGATTGGGGTCAGAGCTTTCTGGTATTTGATTTACAGAAGGTTCACCAACTCAAAGGCACCAGGGGACAGATAACAGATGTGGCAAGTGCCCCTTAGAGAGTGGCAGAGACTGGAAATAAGCACACACCCTCTAAATACACACAGCCGAAAAATCGCCCGCCATCCCATCCAAAAATCAGGGCCATCAAGCCCAATTTCTCCGGTTGTGATTCCTGCTTAAAGGGGAGCTAGTTAAGGGTACAGAACCGAGGTTTGTGGAGTGTTGGGGTTGACTGCTGGTGTCATTACTAAGTGACATTGACAAACACCTGATCATCCTCCTCCTCCTCCTCGGTTTCTCCGCCTGCAAAATGCAGCTGAGCCATAGGGTCATGGTGAACCACTGTGACCAGGTGATCCAGTTCGGAGGACGCCTTGCACTAAGAAAGGGATTACGCTGTGCTTTGCTTGAAACCCATAAACGCTGCGTTCTTTCGTGGCCTCACTCCTCTTACATCGGCTGAAGCCAGCTGCAGACCGTCTACCTCATTTTCTCTTCCTAATGAGAGGAAATCTAATATCAGCTTTAGGCTGGTCGTGGAAATAACCCAGCTCGTCCTGCAGTCCTGCTGCATTGCCTGCCATCACCGCTGGGGGCGTGGTGGGGGAAGAAACCATCCTTAGCTGGTGTCCGGGTCCCCGTGCAGCAGGGAGATGGCTGGAACCCCTTCCACCTCCTTCAGGGGAGACGTCTTTGCACCATTAAAAAGGGTTAGGACTCCCCTTGTCGCCATGCGGAGAAAACTTTGGGCGGCTGACCCCAACTCTCCTCACGCACAGCCAATCTCCTTCCAATTGTTTCATCAGCGTTGAGACTGTCAGCGCCAACCTGACAAGTGACAAGTCTCGGGCCCATGCTGACTAGATAATCAAAGTCTTGTCAGGGCTGTCAATACCCTGCAGATAGGAGAGGACAAAGGGAGGAAAGGTTTCTACAGAAACCGCTGCCTTCACACACACGCTGTCGAAGCCTCTTACCCAAATCACCTGTTTGTCCCCAAACGTCACTTACTGCCGAATCTATGGGCTCAAAAGCACAAACCCTGAAAATGAAATAATAGCCTGATATTATGCATAGAAAATGCAGATTTTTCTATTTCGTGGACTATTATCTTGTAATTTACCATCTAAGAAATGCATGCGTGTATTTTTTGGTATCACTTAATCGCAGTAACTTGGTGGAAGAGATTTTCTTCTAGTAAAAAAAACCAAATATACAAAAAATCTAAACTGGAATACACCAATTACATGGCATAGACTTACCTATGTTGCATCTTTCTGGTAACACAAATAAATGAAGTCTGTATTGCAGCGTCTAATAGATGCCGTGACACAGGTGCATAAATACCCTCCAAGTCTCTGCTTTGGTCTTGCTTTGCAAGAATATGCAGGTTGGTGAGCTAACAGCCCTTTCCTGAGAGTGGTGGCTCCTTGTCCATCTTCACACTCAGACAGCAGCATAGACTGAGATAGGCCAACCAGTCTGTGAAGAGGAAGAGGCCATCAGGAAGAACAGGGGTTCTGGCATGAGCCCCCTTTCCTCTCCTCTCCTCTTTCCACGCCCGGGTTAGTGCTAGCCTTCATCCTCAAATCAAAGCCTGTTGCCTTTGTAAAAGAGATCTTGCTCAGTGATACTAAGCCAGCTTCCTTGCCTGGACTGGAGGAGCCTCCGGGAAATGCAGACTTCAACGCCAGTGTGCAGACGGCATTTCTTGGTAGAGAGATGGCCCCTGGAGAGCGGACTTAGAACCCTTCTTGGGCCTGGGGCTTGGCCTGGGTCAGTTCGTCCTCAGAGCACCTGGTGGTCTGGCTGCTCTGGCTTAACCAGGGGAGGATGGTGGGACCCTGTCAGGGAAACTGCAGAGGGAAGCTGACCCCTTCCCACTGGGAACCAACAAACCGCTTTTCCTGGCACCGGTGCTACCCTGGGTCAGCCTTGCACCCCCCACCCCACCTCTCCTCTAGCTTTTCCTCTCCAACCACTGGGGTTGTTCCTTTTGTTTCAGATGATGCCAACGGGGACTCACCCAGGACCCCTGCACCTGCTGGTGCCACTCCTCCCTCTTCCTGGAGAGGTCTCAGCAGAGACAACCTTCCCCTTCCCCGGCAAGCCCCTCAGGGGCCCTGGCATCCCAGAGAGCCACAGGACCCCTCCCTCCCTGCTCCCTGCCACTCTCATCAGTGGCCCTTTTTGATCGTCTTGGCAATACTGACCGCTCTCTGCAACGTTCTCGCTCCTGAGTTCGCTTCCTTGTTTATTACTTCCCCTTTCCAGAGGCACACAACACAAGTCCAGCTGGGCAGGGACCTTGTCCTCTTGCTCTTTGCCCTTGCTGTTCCTCAGCATCATGGCAGTGCCTGGAGGGCGGCAGGTGCTGAAAGATGGCACCTCTGCCCATGCCTGGAGTTAGGGGCTGAAGGCACAGAGGACTCCTGCTGGTCAGAGGATGCACAGGGAGCTTTACACCCCAGGGAGAGCCATGAGCATCTTGTCTGTGAGGTTGGGACTGAGTTTGTCTCCAGGCCTTAGGGACTTCTGGTGCAGCCTTATCTACTGTGTGGGCCCCAATCCTCACCCCAAAGGAGCACTGTGCATCCTTAGAGCTCACTGCTGCATCTCCCTTCAGACACTCCTGGGGGAGAGGTTCAGGGGAGGGTTCAGTATCCATCACAGCAGGTATCATCTGCTTGTTCGCATTGCCCACTCTGCTCCAAAGCCTGCACTAGGTCCAGGGGTTATAAATAAAAATAAGGCTCTGTCCCTGCCTTCCAGCAGCTTACCGTTTAGCAAAGGAGACAGGCACATAAATATTTGAGAGATTACAGTGTGATCAGGAAGAAATAATGAGGACGGACTCACATTCAGTGCAGGATATCATGGGAGACTTCCTGTCGGAGGTGTCAATTGACTTGAAATTAGACTTCAGAATGAAAGCTAAATAGAAAGTGGACCAAAATCTTCTTGGCTCAGCAGATAATAATGGAGTGTGTCTCTGTCGGTCCCATGCCTGGGTTGCATCTTTCAGAGGCTGGTGAAATCTGTAAAAGCCTACACTATGGTGGGGAAGGCTTGGTTTTTATGCAGGAGGTTTCACTTCTCAGACTGCAATACTTTTGATTCCTGTGACTCTGCATGCATCAGGAGCAGGTGAGGCAAAGCTCTCTGCTCCAGCATTTCCTGCTCAAGGCCCTTCCCGAGTCCCTCTTTCTCTCTGGTACTTCTGCAAAGCTTTTTTTTTGAAAACTCCTCTTTTCTTCATTGCTCTGTCCTTTCCCAGCCAGTACTTTAATCCCCTAAAGCTAAAACTGACTGTGTCTCTCCCATCTGCACCAGCAATTACTCTGGCCTTGCTTTTATGGTGCTGGGTATGGCAGGATTTCTTCTTGAAATATTGTTCACCATCCCCAGGCCCATCAAATTGCAGGCAGCCATATTTAGAAGGGATTCGGAGTGGGGACAGGGGGCGTGCGTGAGTGTGGAAGCCAATATTCCCCTGTCTAATTTATATTTTACATTTCTGTAAAATCATGCTTAGAGTATTTTGGTAATCTCTGCAGAGATTAAGTATAATGCTGTACATTTAATTGATATAAGTGGTTTCAATTCTCCTTAATATGACAAATCTCCAGTGTGAAATATTCTTAGTTAATGATCAACGTAAAATAGAGTTCATTTTTAATGTGAGTACAAGATTTGAATTAATTTGTAGCTAAAGCAGGGTTATTAAATTTTGTGTGCATTCTGTGCACAGGCACATGTTCAGTCATACATGTGGACCAGGGCAGACATGTGTGTTCTGGGGAAGGATGTGAGGCGTGTGCCCCTTCTGGTCTGAGCTGAGGCTGTCTATCCTTCCTCTCTGCCTTTGTCTTAGAAGGAGCACAAGAAGGGACTGCCCACTGGGGCCTCTATCTCTGTAGCTTCATGGTCTTTGGTACAAAGGGAGCTTCCTGCTGTCCTAGAGTATCTGGCCTGAACCTAGAAGCATGGCGGTTGTCCTAGCAAAGCTGGAGAGAGTCTGCACAGCCATAGCAAGGTCATCTGCTCCTCCTAACTGTGTTTCTGACACAGCAATTACTGGCCTGAAAATTAGCATATTGCTTTACATTATAAAAACCATATGATGGTTAACGTCATCCAGGAGAGTTCAGTGAAAGCTTCAAGTTGAAAAAAAGCTTCAAGTTGAAAAAGTTTCTTGCAAAGTCATGTCCAGGGAGAAGGCTCCAGGAGCAGAACCCCAGCAGTGCTGATCAAAGCCAGGAGGTTTGCATTCCCTAACCTCAGCTGAATTCAGGGCTCACATAGGCAAGTGTGCCTTCCCAAGACTCCTGAGATAGGGAGCATTTGTAGAAAGCCAGGGCCATGATCTTTGGCCCTCTGATCCAAGGTAAGGGTGCTCTCAAAAACCACAGCTGCCTCTGTCAGAGGCATTCAAACCAGAGTGACTTCATCTTGAATAGGGGCTAGGTGAAATGAGGCTGAGACTTATAAGAGCTGCATTCCCAGGAGGTTAGGTATTCTAAGTCACAGGATGAGCTGGGATAGATCAGCACAAGACACAGGTCATGAAGACTTTGCAGATAAAACAGCATCAGTAGAGAAGCCAAGTCAAATCCCACCAAAACCAAGATGGCGACAAGAGTGACATCAGGTTGTCCTCGCTGCTCATTATACACTCATTATAATGCATTAGCATGCTAAGAGACACACCCACCTGCGCCGTGACAGTTTACAAATGCCATAGCAACATCAGGATGTTACCCTATATGATCTAAAAAGGGGAGGAACTCTCAGTTCCAGGAATCACCCACCCCTTTCCTGAAAAACTCATGAATAATCCACCCCTTGTTTAGCAAATAATCAAGAAATAACTATAAGTATCCTTAGTCCAGCAAACCAAGCGCTGCTGCTCTGCCTATGGACTAGCCATTCTTTTATCGCTTTGCTTTCTTAATAAGCGTGATTTCACTTTATGGATTCACCTTGTATTCTTTCTTACCTGAGATCCAAGAGCCCTCTCTTGGGGTCTGGATTGGAACCCCTTTCCAGTAACACCTCCCCTGCTTTGAGATAACAGAGGGTAATTTTTCCTACAACTGTTAACAGAGAAAGGGGAAAAATAAAAGCTTCAGGGAGAAGTGCCAAACTGAATTTAAATACTGTATAAACCATGCCTGGGATGGAGGCAGCAACTTGCAGGAAACATCTGTTCCGACTGGATTGGACCCTCCGTTCCTCCTTGCAGCTGGAACACAGAGCTAAGACTCTTGAAACTTTTCCTTTGTGATGCAACCCGTGCTGGGGAGACAGCCTTCAATATGCAAGCTGACCATGCGGCTCTTAAATATTTCCGGTTTGTAGCCACCTCTTTAATGATGCTGGATTTGAATCCCAAAAACAATGAGACCTCCCCACCCCCACCTGGAGACAAGGCAGGGGTGCAGGAGACTGTGCTCAGTTCAATTTCTATTGGCTTAAGCAGCTGCAGAAAGAATCTTTAATCACATATACAATATTATTGGCAACACAGTGCAATAAAAGGGTTGAATGCTTCGTTTTTCTAGATTTCCTTTTATATTTCAAAATCGCTTTTCTTTCAAATTAGTGTATCTTATACATTTTCTTAGAAGGAATTACTTATGGCTTCACTTTTTTTTTCTTTTGTGGGCTGACCATTCCTTTTGAAATTACCACCTCACAGGGACGGCAGACTTTCAAACACTTTGCATATGAAATGAAAAGCTTGAGTGTATTATGTCGCAATTTTTAAGAATGGCATAATTTTTATCAGAAATGTATAGATGAATAAAAATAATGCAGCTGCACGTTACTAATTAGGTATTTTATTACTCTTTTGATTTTAAAAAGAAGTATGCCTGGTTCTGAGGAGGTAGCACCATCAGCTTGTTTGAAGCTCCTGGAGAGGAAAAGGGCATGGGGGACCGATGGGGTCATGATGGAGGGAGGCTAGGGGACCTCTCCGGTGGGAAAGGTGAAGTTGAGAAGGAAACATGCCAAAAAAAGGCAAACGAAGAGACACTGCTGAGTGCTGCGAAAAGGAGCTCTCTTTGAAATCTGGTATCAGGCAGCAGCCGATACTCTACCGTTCTGAGCATCTCACCCCCTCTGGTAAGCAATTGTCCAGGTAATACTATCCTCACCATGGCCTTTTTCCCCTTGAAATTTATAGATAAATAAATAAAGGGCTAGCTCTACAGCACCTGCAGCCTGCTTTAAAAGGAGTCTGTCTTTTGTGCTTAAAGCAGAGACACGTGTGATATGTGATTGTCACCTCTTGGCAGTCATTTTTACCCTGGTTTCCTGGTTGGCTCAGGTGAGGGAATTCTCCCAGAGCTCGGCTGTGAACCCCCTGCCAGGCTGGAAACCTGTGGCTCTGCTTCAAGTCCCTGATCCTGCCTGCCAATGCCACCACACGCCACCTGAGCTGAAGATAGGATGATTCAGGAGCGGCTGTGTCAGAGGCATTTGAACCAGAGCGACTCCATCTTGAATACGGGCTGAGTAAAATAAGGCTGAGACCTACTGGGCTGTATTCCCAGGAGGTTAGGCAATCTACATCACAGAATGAGATAGGAGATGGGCACAAGATACAGGTCACAAAGACCTTGCTGATAAAACAGATTGTGGTAAAGAAGCCAGCCAAAACCCACCCAAACCAAGATGGTGATGAGAGTGACCTCTGACCTCACTGCTCATTGTAGGGTAATTATAACGCATTAGCACGAGAAGAGACATTCCCACCAGCGCCATGACAGTTTACAAATGCCATGGCAAAGTCAAGGAGTTTACCTTATACAGTCTAAAAGGGGAGGAACCTTCATTTCTGGGAACTGCCCACCCCTTTCTCAGAAAACTCATAAATAGTCCACCCCTTGTTTAGCATATAATTAAGAAGGAACAACAAATATAAGCAACTGGGTGACCCATGCTGCTGCTCTGCCTATGGAGTAGCCATGTTTACTCCTTTACTTTCTTCATAAACTTGCTTTCACTTTATGAATTTGCCTCGAATTCTTTCTTGCATGAGATTCAAGAGCCCTCCATTGGGGTTTGGATCAGGACCGCATTCAGGTAAACAGCTTGATGGTTAGCAGGTGTTTTTGATTGCTGACACCATAAATCTATGGACCTCCTTCCCGTAAGGCCGGGTGCCTTGCCAGGAGGCCGGACACGCCCACCTCTGCACCCGGCACCTGACTCTGCACCAGGCACCTGGTCCCTGCACACCACACCTACCTCAGAGCACATGCTCTCCTAGAGGGATCCGGCTGATGTAACCCTAGCCGGATCTTGCGTCAGGGCAAACCCGCCCAACTATCTACCCACCAATAGCAGCCCGCCCCGTCTCCATTCCCGCCCTGTCTCCATCCCCCCATAACCAATCAGTGCGTCCTGCTACTCCTCCTTCCCTATAGCTATAAAAACCCCACATCCCAGGAAGTCGGCGCGCCTTTTCTGGCCCTTTCCCCCCGGGCCGTAGAACCTCACCCGGGAATAGACTGGGATTCCATTTTTCTTATACTGGCCTCAGTTTCCTCATTTTAAACCCGGCAATAACCCTTACACCTCCCACAGGTAGAAAGCCTCCTTTCTGGGATGGTGGGTGAATGTGAGCAGATCACGGCCGATTCTCTACTTCAACTGCCTTGGTAGCCAGGGGGACCCATGGTGAGAAGCTGTGGCTGTGGTCAAGGGTGTCTGTACCCATGTAGTAGGGCATATTTCCTAGACTGAGGGAGAGCAGTCTTTGTGTTGGCCTTGCCAGCTGTGTGTGGGTTGAATATGGTCAGGGTGGACCCTGCATCCTGTAAGAAGCATAGGTTACTTCTAACTTGCCCAGTTCTGAGCTATCACAATCACTCTCGTCCTGCTACGTCACTGAGTTCTGCTCAGCAAGTGTGGTTCCTCCCAAAGACACCTCATCAAGCTGCACCAACGGATGCTAAGTCCAGGTGTACTTAGCAGCTTCAGGCTACTAACCTTGGGCTGGTTTTCCCTGAGCCCCTGCATCTGGAGCCAGGTGCACTGAAAGCATGATGGGGTTAATAGAGGAATTTCCAGAGTGTGGAACTTCTGCAGAGGGGTGTCTTCCAAGAAAAGCAGAGTGGCTTCCCCCATTAGGAATGGTTTGTGGCCAGGAATCTCTGGTCTGTCACATCTAATTATGCAGCCTACTAATCAGCAGAGAACTTGGGCGCATCCTGACTTGGGGAAGTCGGCATCTGTTCTAAATCCTGCCCTTGGAGCAGCAGCAGTGCCAAATGTTGCAAAGACCGCTTAGCTGGGTACAAAAGATGTCAACAGGCCAGAAATGGGAGGGAGTCCTGGTTTGATCTGAATGAACTATTTTTTTAAATGCGATAGGGGAAAAAAGTAATCGAATTACCTCCAATAAATATAAGCTCCCACATTCTTTGAGAAAAAAAATATAGACAAGTTGTGTCTGGTTAGAAATAGAGATACTCACTTCTTTGGTCTCCAGCATAAGTAGCAAAATTCATGACCTCCTCACTCGGGTAATAGTTTTAAAAAGGTGTTTCTTTGAGACTGCGTGGCAGGTGTAGTATACTTGTGAACCTAGGCTCCAACCTACTTTGTCAAAAATGTCAATTATTTCTTATTTTAGCAATTGCTAACCAAGGGACATGGAGCACTAAGAGTGACAGTTGCCTGTACACTTCTGTGGGTGTGACGTTGCTTTGTGCCTCAGTGCGGTCCCCAGCAGAGGAATGAACCCCTTCTCCATCGTCAGCCTCACTTTTCCTAACTTTGGCTTAATATTTTGGTCCATGGACTTTTTTTTTTTTTTTTTTTTTGAGACAGTCTCACTCTGTTACCCAAGCTGGAGTGCAGTGGCCCAGTCTTGGCTCACTGCAACCTCCACCTCCCAGGTTTAAGCAATGCTCCTGTCTCAGCCTCCTGAGTGGCTGGACTACAGGCATACACCACCCTGCCCAGCTAATTTTTGTGTTTTTAGTAGAGACAGGGTTTCACCATATTGGTCAAGCTGGTCTTGAACTCCTGACCTCAGGTGATCCACCTGCTTCGGCCTCCCAAAGTGCCGAGATTACAGGTGTGAGCCACCGCACCTGACCGGTCTATGGACTTCTAACAACAAAAGCAGTATCTGTTGGAAGTCTTGACTTGCGTTAAGGCCCTGTGCAGGGACTGGAAGACCACACTGGCAGAGTGTAATAATGGAGCTCATAGGCTACTCGATGAGATAAAACGTTCCTGTATGCAAACTCTCTTAACAATACAAAGAACAAGGGGATTTCAAAGCCTCCTGGCTGCATGGGATGGTTCATCCCAGGAAAAGCACGGAAATTATGATTTGCAAGGTAGAACGTGGCAAGCTGGGAAGTGGGCATGCCTTCAAAGGTTGTGTGCTATTCACCCACAAGGCTCCTTGGGAAGGTATTAGTTAAAAACACTCCAGCTATGTAATTTCCAACTTTTCAGTAATAATCACAATACACCTATAGTAAAGTTCTAAGGGCTTTGGTTCCTGGACCTGATCATATGACTGGCTTCTTGGGTCCTATTAGCGTAAATGAGCGGCACGCACGGAGATGAGGTCACATGGCTTGATGATTTCAGTCAATAAAAAGGGATTGGAATGGACTTCCTCATTTCTTGATTTGTACAGAAGAGTTAGCATTGGCCAGTTGCCATAGCAATGATCTCCAAGTTTTTTTTTTTTTGAGACGAAGTCTCACTCTGTCACCCAGGCTGGAGTGCAGTGGCACAGTCTTGGCTCACTGCAACCTCTGCCTCCGAGATTCAGGCAATTCTCCTGCCTCAGCCTCCTGAGTAGCTGGGATTACAGGCATGCGCCACCATGCCCAGCTAATTTTTGTATTCCTAGTAGAGATGGGGTTTAACCATGTTAGTCAGGCTGGTCTCGAACTCCTGACCTCGTGATCCACCCGCCTCCGCCTCCCAAAGTGCTGGGATTACAGGCGTGAGCCACCGCGCCCGGCGAACTCCAAACTTTATGCAGGCCACACCCACAGGATGAGAAGAGCTCCAGTGTGCTGTCCTTGGCACCAGCAAGCCTCAGGTGTTGGGGAAGGCTGGTCTGTCTCTGGTTTTCCCTAGCTTGTGTTGACATGTTGGTTAGCGGCTTTTGTATGGGGACATGGAGTCTGACAGCTACATTGCTCTTTCACCCCACATAGGGTCTTGGGATCTTTTCAGAAGCTGCTGCAAGAGACTGGACCATAAGCCGACCCTTCCTAGACTTAAGGAAATTGCCTTGCTTTTTGGTCTGTCTCTTTCTCCCTGTCATCCTTGTTAGACCTCTTGTTCCAGGAATTTCTCATCTTTTCACATCCCTGTCCCAGGCACCCAACATACACTGGACAAAGGGATCCTTTTTTTAAAGAATTTCAACTCTTGTTTTAGATTCAGGGGATATAAGTGTTACATGGGTATACGCGTGATATTGAGGTTTTAAGTATGATTGAAACTGCCACCAAGGTTTTGAGTATGATTGAAAGGTAGTGACCCTGATCCCCAGTAGGTAGTTTTCAACCCTTGTACCCGTCCCTCTGCCTTCTAGTCACTCCCAGTGTTCATCGTTTCCATTTTTATGTCCTTGTGTACCCAGTGTTTAGCTCCCACTTATAAGTGAGAACATGCAGTGTTTGATTTTCGATTCCTGTGCTAATTTGCTTCTGATAATCACCTCCAGCTGCAACCATGTTGCTGCAAAGGACATGGTTTCATTCCTTTTTGTCACTGTGTAGTATTCCATGGTGTATATGTGCCACCAAAACCCTCATCCAAACCATGATGATTTCAAAAAGAGAAAGCAATGGCAGCCCCTTCCCATGAGAAAGAATCAGCACAAGAACTCTGGCAATGAAAAAGATCAGAGTGTTTTCCTACCTTGAAAGGATCTCACAAGCTCCCCAGCAGTGGATCCTATAACTAGATTGAAATGTCTAAAGTGTCAGGCATAGAATTCAGAATCTGGAAGGCAAGTAAGTTCCATGAGAGTCAAAAGAAAGTTGACATTCAATCCAAAGAAGCCGAAAAAAAAAAAAAACCCACAAAGATCTTACGTTTCTGAGTGGCAGAAAGAAAGGCTGCCCCTAAGCTGCCTCTGCTCTCAGCCCTGCAACTGTTCTAATGTAGAGACCCTCAGGTCCCAAAACACAAACCCACATCCAGATAAACAATTCTCTCATCCATGTCTGAGTCACCTCCTTGGATTTTGTCCTGTAGTTTTATGTAGTTTTACGTAGCCTGCACCTCTGTATATTCCTTGTCAAGCCAGTCCTCTAGGTAATCAATTGATGGAATGAGTGATTAGCAAGTCGCCCTCCACGCTACCAGCCACAGAGACCAGTGTCTCTTCCTGGGGGCTTCTCCCCGAGGACCCAAGCCTGGATCTTCTTGGAACACACCACTTCCTATGCAGCCTTTGACAGCGCTGTCTCTTTACTTCTCACAACCCACAGATCATTGTTTTGGGAGAGGAGTATGGGGAACTCATGGATCGCCATCACTACTTCCAGAAAATTACAACCCGACTCCTTTGTTTATAAAATGGAAATAAAATCCTGTTCCACCCATGGCCCTGCCAGTGAACTCTGGCACCCTCATTCCCCGCTGGTCGCCATCTCTACTTCTGTATCCCGTCAGCTCTGTCATTGTACACTTCAGCTCCTGGTTCATAGTCATCTCCATTCCCCAGATTCTTCCAGGACTCCGTGTGAGTTTGGGATTCTGTATGAATGCTCAGTGCAATGCAAGAGCCTGTTATCACCTCAATACTCTGCAGTACAATGCCCATTTCTTCCACCCAGCCCTTGACCATCAGTTGAACAGTCAACTTAAGCTGCTGCCCTATCACACCAATTATTCCTGCTGAATTGACTCACAGCCTGCTGGATAAATGACACTAACATGTCGGTCCAGCCCTTTGCCGTCTCTCACAGAAGCCCAGTCTGCAGCAGAATTATCTCACCACCCTCCAGTCCACCACCAGAATCTTAGAGAATGTTCACCAGTGCTTTCCTGTATTTTCAGGCAAAATATTTCACCTTCTAAGTCCAGAGGATGGCAGAGATTCACAGTGGCTTCTCTTATTGACCTAAACTGTCCCTGAGCTCTGTCTGTAGGAGCTGTGGCAGACAGCTCAGTTCTCCTGCTCAGCCAACCCTCCTGCTCTCCAACTGGGTCCTCGGTGAGGGTGGGGAGGGTGCAGGGGGGCTTGTTCTCTTCTTTCCCTTTGAATATAGGCATGGCTGTTTGACTATCCCTGACCCTAGGCTGTGGCCAGAACACTCTTACTGGTACTAGTCCTTCCATATCCACCTCTGTTGTCCCATGACATGCACTGCAGCAGACTTTGAGAAGGAGCCCCCATCAAGTGAGGTCCCTGGAGAGTACATGACAGAACCCCTGCCAATGTGCATAAATAGGGAGTAAGAACAAGAAATACATTTCTGCTAGTCTTCTATTTTGCTTTTTTGTTACTGCAGCATAACTTAGCCTAACTCGACAGATCCAGAGGCTACAAAAGTTGACCCTTGAACAGTGTCACAGGGCGACCCCTGTCAATCCTGTGCCCCATTCTGTTGCCAAAGCGCTCCCTACTGCCCACTCCTCCCCTGGGCCCTCGCCTTCTCTTAGGTCTCTCCTGTAGCCTGAGATGTCAATCATTGTCTCCTCTGTCTTTCAAGCTGATGATGGTCTTTGAGGAGGGATAACGAGGATCAGTTGAGAGAAGAAGGAGCAAAATTAGGACTTAGAGCCAAACCATCAATCACAGGGATGTCTGGTGCAGGAGGCGAAGAGCTGCTGTGGGTGCCGTGGCCCCTCCAGTGGGGGCCCACAAGATGAAGCCAGACTGCAGCAAGGAGCCACGCTAAGAATGAGTGGCACCGCCACTGGGGGAGCTCAGCGCACCCCTCCCCTCCCAGTGTTCCCTCCCAGTCCTTGAAAAGGGCTTCTGTGGCCTGTCTCTACCCCTGCTCTTATTTGCCGTCCTCCAAAGAGAAGCTATTAGCCTAGGTAAACACTCCCTCTCCGGAGTGACTTGATCTCTGTACTCCCTGATTCAGTTCCTTTGCAAGGTAAATAACTATAAATATTAAAACATGTCAATAGCTTTATTAATAAATGACTTCTGGCTATCTTAGAGATTCTGTGCTGTGGGCTTTTTCATGTATTTCGTGTGGCTTAACCATTGTTGGCTGAAGGATAGCTGGAATCTGTCTAATACATCAGAAAACACAGTATTTGGATTCTCCAATATGTTGGCCATTCATGGTGTTAATGCTTTTTTTTTTCTTGGTATGATTTTTTTTCATTTAATTTGGAGCTCATGTAACATATAGCCCAATGTTAATACCATAAGGCACAGTGATTCAGTCATGCCCATGCCCATCTTAGTGTTAGACTTTTAAACTTTTGAACCCTAACTTCTCACCAAAGTGAAACTTAACAAATTCTCCTCCCCAGAGCATTTTCAAAAATCCTGTGATGAAATACATTTATTTCTCATTTGCAGTTAACTTGATATAATTTTCATATTATTTTCCCAAAACTTTATCCTAGTCATTTTTTTTTAAGGAATTATCAAGTTTTCTTCAAGAAAACTGAAAACTGCTACACTTAAAACAATGTCAATTATCCTGATAATGCCCTCTAGAAAATCTAAGTCAAGTTTGGTGTCTTTTTATCTGGTCTTGAGTCTCATTTTAGCAGAAGGGCTCCAAGGAACAAGAGTTTCAGTATTTTCCAGAATGAAATTCTATATTTTTCTTGCGGATTTCCCGAGACCCACCTGCAGCCTTGGAGCAAACACTGTGAGCCCCATGGATTTGACCTGGGCAGGTGGTCCCCATCTACAATGATCTGGGCAACTCTCTGGCCTCGCGGAGCTCAGGTTGGAAGCTCAGAGCTCTGACCTGAACTGCACATTGAGGATGTTGTCTGATCTCAGTAGCAGCATTGACAGTGTTCTCAGATGCTCACATTTCTGTAGGCAAAGGGGAGTTCTTTCTCCAGTGTTTTTACTGAAGACACTAAGCTACATCAATGTTTTCTCTTCTTCTTTCCTGTTATCCAGCAGGTTACCTTCAATCTCCTCCCAAGAAAGGGGACTATGTGGAGCACAGAGCTGGCCACATCAGACTCACCTGAGGGCCCTTTGATTCCCAGCTCTGTTCTGTAGTGGCACTCCCTAGAAGGCTGGCAGGGGCCAGGTGCCATGAGCTACCGCTCTCTGGGAGGTAACAGATCTGTCTTGTGCCATTAAAGAACGCTTTGTTGGATGGGCAGATAACCAGAAGGCAGTGGCAAGAAGAGAAGCAAAGAAGTCAACCGGGAGGCTATGGCCATAGCCCAGGTGGTAGATGGTGGTGCTAGACTTAGTGGGATGGTGAGGAATTTAGAGGGGAGGAGAAAGATGCATCGATTCAAGGGGAACTTTGATGTAAACAGCACCAAATTCCTTGCATAGACTAAGTGTGGGTGTGAGAGGAGGTAGAAACTAGGTGTAGCCCTTAAGCTTTTGACTTGGCCAGCAGGGTGGGTGGTAATGTTGAGATGGAGAAAATTGGGCAAGAGATAGGTTTCAGGGAAAATAAGTGTTCTAGTTCATCATGGAGGATTCGTGACGCTGACAGTGATATTTGTAGTAGAGAATCCAAATAGGTAGTTACCTGCCATACCTGGAGCTCATAAGAGAGATCAGATCTAGGTATCTAGAAGCACCCTCAAATTGATGAGATTCAAGTCCTTGAACTGGCTGAGGGAATTACAAGAGGGAGTAGGGCTGTTAATACAGTGACCCTAAAGATGCATTAATAGTTATTCATTTAAATATTATTATACTTTTTTTTTTTTTTGTAGAAATGGAGTCTCACTATGTTGCCTAAGCTGGTCTCAAACTCCTGGTCTCAAGCAGTCTTCCTGCCTTGACCTCCCAAAGTGATGGAATTCCCAACATTTTAGCCTTTAATTATAGAGGACATGACTCATTTTCAAAATATTGATCAATAAAATGTAGTTCCCTTTGTATCACCCCTAAGTCCCTGTCCTATTTTCATATTTATTCACCATAACTAGCATTGGATATATCTCCTTTTGTATCTAAAATGTAGTACAACTCTTTATGTCAACATCTAGATAGAATTAAATAGCATATTTTCATAGAGTACTGTCTTTTATTTTCATTAAATATGTGTCTTAGAGATCTTCCCATGTCAACATATGTAGAGTTAACTTGGTGTTTTAGGTTGCTACTTGGTATTTCATAGAAATTCATAACTAATAGAGATAGGATCTGGCTATGTTGACCAGGCTGGTCCCGAACTCCTGGCCTCAAGCAATCCTCCCATCTTGGCCTTCCAAAGTGCCAGGACTACAGGTGTGAGCCACTGGCCTGATACGCCATAGAATGAATATGCCACAGTTGACGTAGCACTTGCCCTACTGAGGGACATTCAGGTTGTTTCCAGTGTTGCGCCTTGTCCTCCAACATCTAGCGGTTGTGTGGAGGACACATGGAGATAGGGAACCCCCAAAGGGTCTTGAGACAGAGGACGTGACTAGAGAGGAGGAGGAGGAGGAAAAAGAGGAACATTCGCAATTTTGGAAGCCAAGAGTTGAGAGTATTTTGGAAAGAGAAAGGGGTTGAATATTTTGAACACCCATGGAAGTTTAAAGAAGCTTAAGGTCTACAAGTATCCATTGAATTGGGGACCATGGACCTCAGTGTCAACTTGTCAAAACTTTTTCAGTGGACAGTGAGCATGGGAGCCAGGCAAGAAATGGGTGCAGAGGGAACAGACGGGGAGACGTAGTCAGCCAGGGTAGCCCTCTTGTGCGCTACCTAGAGAGGTCGCTGTGAACGTGAGTTGGGAAATGGGAGCCAGAGCTGCAGGAGAAAATGGGCTCAGGGGAAAAATTTCCCCCTTTGCTTCCCCCTTTCCTCCCTCCCTGCTTCCCTCCTTCCCTCCCTTCCTCCCTCCTTCTCTTCCCTCCCTCCCTCTCTTCCTTCCTTCTTTCCTTCCTTCCCTCCTCCCTACCTCCTTCCTTTCCTCTCTCTCTCCCTTCTTCCTTCCTTCCTTCCTCCTTCCCTTCTCTCTTCCCTCCCTACCTTTTTCCTCTCTTTCCTCCCTCCCTCCTTCCCTCCCTCTCTTCTCTCCCTCCTTCCTTTCCTTTCTCTTGCCTTCCCTCTCTCCCTCCTTTCTTCCCTCCCTCCTTCTTTCCCTCTCTCCCTCCTTCCTTCCCCTCTTTCCTTTCCTCTC